>JAQQPU010001458.1:2332-48091 GCA_029168905.1 Artemia sp. Kazakhstan ARC1039 | reverse complement strand
ATATTCATTCTTATTAGAAGCAGCATCAGCTCCTTCTATAAGTTTCCTTTCATCTACTTGGTCAATAATTTTAACTTTGATGTCAGAAGCACAATGTGCTCTAGAAATAGTAACATTTAGGCTCTGGTAATAGGTTCGCTCAATGACTTAAAGCAGAGTATGATAACTAAATACCAACCATATCTAAATTTTGTCCTTTTGATTTTGCATTTGGAATTGCAAACATCAGCTGAATTGTAAGGTTTTTTTTTAATATATGGGAAGCTCTATGTTCATTTAAAATTCCGCGGAATCAGCGCCGAATGACAAAAAAAAACTAATATATCATCATGTTTGAGTACCCTTAATTCAAAAGTACGATTGAGGCTCCTTAACCCTATGTTAGCATAGTATATTGATTCTCTGCTTGACAATCCAGTACCTTGGGTTTGATTCCTGCTGACGCAAGGCTTGGTGACAAGCTTGCTATATGTCCCTCGAAAAAGACCGAACAACTGAAAGTCAATTCGACGCCTGTGTGCCATCAACAGCTCTAGAGGAACTTTATCTATCATTGAGAACCCTTAGATCTATATTAATAGTTTGAAGCACTGAGGACAGTGAAAATGAATTCTGATTTTTGAATAGGTTAAGTGCAAAATTACATAGCCTACATCTTGAAATTGGGAAAAAATGGGAACTCTATCTTCAGTAAGAAGAGCTTATATTTGAAGTAATACAGTTTTTAGTAATAGTAGGCAGCAAATTAAAAAACAAAAAACAAACGTGGATGAAAAACCATCAAAAATAAGTATAAACCAAATGCTGCTAAACAGCTTCTGAAGGTTTAGCGTTGCTTTGAAGATGTATCTTACCCTTACTATCTGTCCCTGTAAAAAAAAAAAAAAAAAAAAAAAAAAAAAAAAACACCTACTAGAAGATCAATTTGAAGTCATATGTGCACTTAATGGCCTTGGTGGATCTTTAACTTTTTTTTCACCCTTTATCTTACCCAGTTTTGGGGTGCGAAGGCAAAAGGGTTTTATGAGTCTCGACTCAGTAAAGTGAGTCCGTCGATTATAGTAATAATAATAAATTATTCACGCATGAATGATGCAATATCAACAATGCATCTGTGTTATTCTAAATAAAACACTTCTATACCCCCCCTCCTCCAGTTCTTGTCCAATTCTAACTTTCCTTCTAGATTGTTCATCAATGAATTAAAGTACTTAATCATTTACTTGAATTAATCAAAAAGCAGTGTTTAATGAGACTTTAAAGTGAAAGTGAGATTTGATGAAGATTATTCATTTATTTCATAGGTGTGTGGCATTCCGTGGTACTCTTTTTCGGTGCATATGCACTCTTTGGTGATGGTGCTTCTCTACAGCCTGATGGAATGAGTTGGGGAGATAATGCATTTGGCACCCTTGTCTTCCATTCTGTCGTCTTCATTGTGCTTTTAAAGGTAAAGTAATACTTATTTCTCGATTTTTGTAACAACCTTAATGCATCTGGAATCTTTTTTTATACCCTGACTTATTTTTACCACTTTTTTCTTTTTAGAAGTATAAAGAACTAAAATAAAACGAGTACGGAAAACTAAAAAAAAGCAAGGAAAACTTACTGAAAAGCAGCAGTATCGAACTAATTTAAAATAATTATAAAATCAAGGAAATGATTCTATAATAACCCCAACATGCCGAGTTCCGCAAGCCTTCTTTCATTGCAAACAGTAAATAATGAAATTTTTGAAACATGAGAAATGAAATTCTTGTACAGATCGTTAGCTGTATTTATCTAATAATCCTCTCCCGGCGCTTTCCTGTCACTTTTTAAAATCCTGGGTAAGACTATAGCTGCTTCAATCAAAGGTGTTTTATTTCAAGCTGTTGACCCCCTACACTGTTGCTCAAGTTTCCTGTAGCTTAGAGGGGTAATGTCTGTGTGTCCATGTTGCGATTTGCTCTCTCTCTCTCTCTCTCTCTCTCTCTCTCTCTCTCTCTCTCTCTCTATCTCCCTCTCTCCCTCTTATTGCTTTTTATGTGCTAGATTCCTTTACTCTTCCGGTTTGCCCTTACCTCAAGTAGAGTTTCAGGTAGTTTTTTTTGTGTAGCCTTGGCTTTCTAATTTTGTACTTATTGTCATTTTATAACTAAACTAGCGCTTAATTTCAGCTATTTCTGGAAAGTCGGTATATTAATGCATTGCTGGCTCTTTCAATTTTCCTTTCAATTTTGTTCTTCATTGGTGTTGCCTTCGGAATCTCAAGTATTTACATGTAAGTATTAGAATTATTAATTTTATATTTTAATAAATAATAAACTTGAAGGTTGTGTACATTTCTTCAATCTATTTTTTTTTTTTTTTTACTCGAATCAATCTGTTTTTCGAACGTTGTCGGGCCTTTCTTTTCGATGTAAAATAATAGCTGTATGATTTTAACGGAAAACGGTGCCCAGTCTTCAACTATTGAACATTATCAGTATTGAATTTTATCAGTATTTACCTAAATTTTTTAAAGGGAGGGGAACTTTTTTCCGCCCTACATGACCATCATTCTCAAATGGTGAAACATGTAGAATGTCCTTTTGTGGCACCTCCTAGTCGTCATATCTCCATCCTCGTCGCAATCTTATTCTACCAATAGCCTCGGGTGAATCCTTATCCCAGATCCCTGTTTGACCTCACAGAAACGCTCGTTAAGCGAGCATAGTCGACAGCAGAGAATTCAAATGTGGGAGAGAAGGATGCCCTGCCACTCCTTGGCAAAATAAGTATTTAAAGTAGTAATGAGAAGCTTCACGGCTCAACTGGCTTGATTTTAAATATAGTTTTTAATTTAACTGTAGTTGTTTTACAGATTCAAACTTTAAATTAGATAAAAGATCGTTACTACCTCGATCTAATGTAATGGCATTATGGATGATATAGGTACGGAAAATAGGAAATGATAAATTAATAAAAAAAAGTTTGTAAAAATAATTATTATAAGCTTCATCATAGAACGTATCTTAGAGCTTGGGACATTGTGGATAGTTACATAAGGTTTTTTTTCTGCATATATGTGAATAAAGCGTTATTAAGAATCGCATAAGTATTACAGACTATGAAAGACGATTTTGTCTTGCTTATTTTGTATGACAATCGGAGACCAGAACAAACAATCTACCCTGAGCCTGTGCAGCAAAGATGTACACACGGGGAGCAGCCTTGGGGCTTGATCCTCCCTTGAAGTCTTAGATTTTTCCGAATTTCTGAACTCTTCTTATTGAAATTACCAATGATTTTTATTTATCATTACCCCCATCCCAAAAATGTCTCAAAGTGCTCTGTCTAAAAGTCTCATGTCTCAAAGGGCTTACTTTAGATATTGTAAATACCTAATGTATTCACCCGAAAGTCTTAGAATTAAAAACATAAATATCCCGTTATTGTGTCATGGATGCTTTCACACGGCTAGTCAGTTTGAAATCCAGTATACTAATGATGTATCCATAATACTAATAACATTATTTCTATAACCGGTCCCCTAGTTGGTTTTTATTCATCGTGGTGTTACTTAAATTGTTGATTATTTTTGGTTTTTGCATTGATATTTCACAATGATTATTGATATTGTTTTTTATTGCTTCCATGATTTTTGGTATCAATCATTATTGTTTCGTAATGATATTTTGTATTTCGTAATAATTAATTTTTTATTCTTTCATATTTTCCTTTACTCCGTAGTGCAATTTCAATTGGTCATTAAATCAAAAAAAGTTTTTTCTACTGAAAGTAAGGAGCAACTTTAAAACCTAAAACAAATAGAACTTATTCCGTATCCCCAATACCCCTTTCTTCGTGCTAATTTTTTTAAGAACTTTTAAAAAAAGGTCTTGATTCTAATTACGCGGTCCTTGTGTTTCAAGAATCGTTCTTAAAGAATTGAGACAAAATGTCGAACTTTAGCGAGCTGGGTATTGATGAGAGGGAGGTCCCCCATATATACGGAGTAAATTCTGTTCATTTTATGTTTTAATCTTTTTCAGATAATCCCAGGAAATCCGCCCCCCCCCTCCATGGAAAATTCCCCCACAAAAAGTTTCTCCATAGAAAGTTGCTTCCACGTAAAATTTTTTCACCGGGAATTACCCCTGGGCAATTACATCCTCGCTGCGAATTCCTCCCCCCCCCCCCAGAAAATTTCTTGATTTACAAAAAAAAACCTAAAAAATACTCCATAGTACGCTTTCAGTTGAAGAAAGACTTGCTTTTCTTTAAGTTTTCTTTTTTAATATTATGGGGGAATCCCCCTTATGTGAAAAATATTTCCCGAAATTCTCCCCGGTGGGAAGTTTCTCCTGCAGAAAATTTCCCATGGAGAATTTATCCTGTTAATAATTCCCTCATCAAGAAGCTCTCCCATGAGTATTCCTCTCCCACGTAAAATCCCCTAATAACTTCCTACTCTGCTAAAAAATTTCCCCCGGACAATGCCACTAAAGCATCTCCGCATGTAAAATGCAATCACAAACGAGAATGTAAGACATATAAAACGAATTTCGTATACGAATTCTGGTAAATTGCCCCCGAGTAAAACTTCCCCTGGAAAGTTCACCCGGGAAACTTCCATCCCAATGGGAAATTCTCCCCGTGTAAAACTTCTCCTGGAAAGTTCACCCGGGAAACTTCCATCCCAATGGGAAATTCTCCCCTTATAAAATTCATCCCCAGAAGATCTCCCCTCTCCCCCCTGAAAAATGTCAGTATACTTCCCTTTAACAAATAATATATTACAATGGACAAATTTTATAACTTTCGGCCCTTACTCCGGTGGTTGTAGGGGGTCAATTGAGGTTTTCATAGTACTTAAGTATGAAATCCTCTAATTGGCCTTTTAGTGTTTCCTTCATTCACCTATGTACCAACTGATGCAAGAATAAAAGTCGGTAGAACTGCTCGTTTTTGACAAAAAAAAAAACATTTTAGGGTGATTTTTGCACTCCTGGTCTCACTATTTGTCGATCCCTTAGCTCTTTCCGGCCCCAAATTTTTAGGGATGTTAAAAAGAAACTTAAGCTAAGTTTAAGTTTCTATAAGATATAAATTTCCATATTTGTATTTTAGAGGTAGACTAATTCTACCTTTAGGCCTACTCTTCCCATTTTACCGTTTGATGTATGCTTTAATACCAGATTAATGAACCAAATTCTAATTTCATGATCTCAGTTCTTTAAAGATGATATTGCTAATTTAACTACATTTGCTGTAAATAATTTTATTTTCATTTCAAATTTTTCGAAGGGCAAACGGTAATTAAAACACTTGAAATAACCAATTTTACACTTGGAAGGGGGGGGGGGGTAAAATGCCATGGGCGTCAGCCCTTGGTATTTTCTCGTATACATTTTCAAGTTCTAATATACAATCTGAGCTCTTTATTTTAATTCCAGACCAGATTTTTCAGTAAAGAATAAGTAATAAAATAATAAATTAAACACTAATTTTTAAACCATCAGAGAGGTGTGATCAGGGCTGTATTTAAAGCTTTGATGCTTCTAGGCTCAAGCAGTTTTGCAGCTCCGTTCTTACGATATTTTCGGGGAAATCCTCGAAAATTCGGGGATAGTGAAAGCCCTGAACAGAACGAAACTGATGAGCCAAAAGTAATGAAAGAGACCATAGAGAGAAGTGGTACCGAACTCTCAGCTGCCGTTCTTGGAGACATCTAACAGTTTATAAGTGGTCACAGAATATTTTTTGTTGTGTCAAAATCACTTTTCTGTGAATAGGCTGCGCGGCGGTGGAGTGTACCAGGCACTTTGACGATAAATCACATCGGTACAGCTTATTTAAGAAGCTGTACCCTCACTGATAAATTTATTACGCCCCCTGGCAGTGTGCACCTCTAGGCCTGAGCCTAGTGGGCTTATTGGTAAATATGGGCCTGGGTGTTACTCGTTAATCTTTCTAGTTCAATCATTTTTTCTACGACAAAATTCATGGGGCAAGGCTGATAAAAATTTAGGGATTTATTTAACACTAGTCAACAGTTTACCTAAGGGTTGTGTTTGTTAAATGTCATTTCAACTGAATCAAAAGATGAGTTTCCATGGATTACATCCCTTGGGAAACCATTCCAAAGGGACGTTATACAAAGCAGTTTTTCAAGCACTCAGCAGTGGTGCCAACGCGGTATATCTGTCGAATGAAATATCTTAAGCCGAAGTGGCCAGCCATGACAAAAAAAGCTTCTTTTCCCTACGTGGATTAGTTAAGCCAATTGTATTTTATTGGTGATGGTTTTATTTTTTTTTAGTTTTAGTTTTTTTTTTTCTCTCTCTCTTTTCTTCTTGAGTTTCGCTTGTGCTGAAGACGTCTTGTTTTGATACAGGCAAAATATCCGCGTTGTTTTACATTTTTCGTCTTTTCTCTCAACTGACCGCAGTCTCGTTTGTTGTTGTTTTTTTTTTGGGGCGGAGGGGGTTCTCTCTATTAGTTTTTTCGGTACAGTTGTACCGTTTCTGGTCTAATCTAGATGTCCTGCTACAATGCGCTTCATTTAGAAATGTTTTGGCACAATGCCAAATCTTAAGGAGGTGACACAGCCAAGAGTATCGTTTGATTTAGTAACAATTTTTGACAAATTTCAGGAATAGTAAACTGCATCTTTAGTATCTAGGTTTTATGCGGTATATGGTACATAAGCCGATATGGTATATGGCTAATGGTTCCGTAATTATTCGTTTATTGAGTTTCTGTATAGCATTATATTTATAGTTTTACTCTGGTATTAGCAAAATTTGCTGTTATCTTTTTTCTAGCTTTCTAGTATGTAACCATAGTTCCTATTTAGGTAAAATACGTGTAATATCTATAAGTGTAATTTGCCTACACAGAAAATTTTAGTATTGAGCCAAAATTATTAACTTGTTTCTTTTCAGAGAGGAAGAAACCCCGAAAGACATGTACTGGGTATATTACGTGGTCATTGGAAATTTAAATTCCTGGGCATTTTTGTTCCTGGCTCTGATTGCCTGCCTCCTTCCCGACTTTTTGCTGGTTATTTGGCGCAATCAAAAAGCGTCATTAAAAAGAAATGTAAGAAGAATTTACTTTATAAATTTTAGCCTTTCCAGCATGTATGTAGGCAGGATTTTTAACATATATCCCCCCATCCTTATATTTATTTTGTGATTTCATCCGATTTTTTTTTCCGACTACCCCATTTTTAATATTTTCAGAATATAATTTGTCCCGACCCTTAAAGTTAGCCACCACCCTTGGCATTGCCATCTACGTATATCATGCTATCTATGTCATTTCCAGAGTTATTGTGGCTGATTTCTTCTTTGCTCTTAATGGGATAAAGCTATTGCATTGCTTTGAGGTTATTTTCATATTGATCTCTACCCTTTAAAGATTTATTTATAGTTAAATTAATTTGGGAGATCTCCAATTTCTAGAAGGAGTCTTTCTTTCTGGGTATTTTCTCCAGCGCCATGTTTTTTGGCACGCCATCTATATTGTCCATTTTATATAGCGTCATCTTCGTTTCCTTATCATTAAGTTGCTGATTTTTACTGGGAACAAGCAGAAGAGGGTAAGAAACTCCTTGGCAGTGCTGTATTGTACCCGCCCGTATTCAGTTACTCGCGAATTGTGGGGGATAGGTGAGGGGGTTCTTACACTTCCCTTGTTTCAGGGCGATTTCAGTATTCCCTAAAGACTATTTGCTCCACCCACGGCCACTCTGATTCGACTATCGCTCTGTGATTTTGCATCTGAATCGGACCGCCCATTGTATTTACTTTTTCTTACTGCGTCAGAGACCATTTCATTCCGAAAGGGAAATGAGCAGTGTGAAGCCAGACTTGATTTATAACCCCTTTTTGAACTTCGTCTTCTGAACAATCAAAGCGAGTAGCAAGTATGATGTATTAGAGGTGAAGGCAGCACAGTATTCAAAGTTGATGTGCTGACTAAGGCAAAAGCAAAATTCTTGCTTTCGACAAATCTGTCGGTGATGTTGGATGCGTACAGTTAGGAAATCAGAGGGTTTTGTTATCTGCTTGTATTAAGTATTTCGGTCTATCGATAGGGGATAGTGTAAAAACGACAAGAGCTCTCCTTATATCCCATCCATTGAATATAAATATAATGCAGTAGGATCATTCCCTATCTCTATTACGGACCATTATACAAAGACGGACCGAGAAGCAAGTTCCCTGGAGAACATTTAAACAAGTATAATGGACATGAGATTTTTTCACGGGTAGACAAGTCAGATTTCTCTTGAACGGGAAACTTGGCTTCACCTTTGTACCACTAAATATAAAAAAAAACTAATTTTAAATTAATTTATTCCAATACATAGATGAAAATCGATAATTAATAGTGCAATGGTATTATTAGATGTTTTTGGAAATTACAAGTAGGTTTCGAAGTCTCAAGTTGGTTTCAAAGGCATTTTGAGAAAGTTTCTGTGAAATTACGTGTTCCAGAGTAACATACACTGGACCGCTGATGGCAGATTAAATGGGAGGAGCTGTTTGTACATGCTGAGAATGTAGTAGCCAAAAATAACTGAGCCGTGACCTTACTGTATGTTATTTATTTACAGTCCTCTCATCTAAGTGAAAAACTTAGAAAAGCGTTTGGTGTGCTAGTTCTCTGTAAAGCTTGCTGCGGCAGGCGTATTCTCGCCCGTGTCTACAACGCTTTTGCAATGCCTCATGTCCTCGCATTGACTCCATTTTGGAATATGTTTACGGCTAGTGATTAAAAGACTGTTAAATCCGTATATTTCCGTTTTGCGAAATTCATCTTGTGTATACCCCTATGGGCTAGAAACAAAAGACTTGTGTCAACCTACGGGTTAACTGAGCCACTATCCGTGGCTGAGCAGCGTCACGGTCGCTATTTTTCTAGGCTTGATAGGACAAACAGCCTCCATCCTGCTATGTGTTAGTAGAAATATTTGAATATATTCTTGGTAGTATAGTCTTCTTCGTGAATGTGTTCTTCTTCGATAGTTATTGACTGATAATGTCGACCAAATATTTTAATTAAAATAAATCTTTCCTAAACATGGACAACATGTTTTTAATCTTGGACATGATGTAGGTAGTTTTAGGTTATTATGACCAAGATCTTGAAAAATTTCATTTTTAACATATAAACTTAAGCAAAAAGTTACACTTACAGCCTAACCTATTTAGATACAATTATGTTGCTTTACACCATTAGTCTGTTATTGAATCGGTCTTTGATTGAGCCTGTGTGGTATTGAGATGCTGTGCTCCAGTACTAAGGCGTCTTGTCAAATATTATACTTTATTTTCCAACAATAGGCTGAAGCTAATAAGCTGCATTTGTGATTAGGCTTTATTGTTAAATATAGCTCATTTAAAATATTTGGAATTGTCAATGGAAATAAAATAGACAAATCTAATAGTGTTCAACATTGTTTTCTTCTATCCCAAGAACCGCAACCACCAGCTTCAGACCGGCTTGGGTAAATAAAACCTCTCTCAAAAGAAAAAAAGAGTCGCAAATCTTAACCAGCCACCAGTGGCAAGTAGCTCCTGGTACTCAGAATTGGTACTGGTAAGAGCTTCTTTCTCCCACATCGGATTGCTTTGAGGAATACACTTTCGTACCACGGTTGGGACTTTGTTCGTCCATGGAATAAAAAAAAAAAAATATTGTGTAGAGTTCTGACAAATAGTCCTTATTTTGGCCGCTTTTTCGAAATGTAGGCTACTATAGAACGAAAATAACAAGTTTCCTCGTCTTTTTTCTTGAAAAGAAATAATGGATAGACCAGCCATAACCACTCTCAATGTTCTTTTACATTAGCCTTAGTGACTCAGTTTGAAGTGTAAAGCTCAGTCTTAATTACTTAACTTATTTTGACAAGTGTTGGTTTAAAACAGCATATAAATAACCGGGGATAGGATTCGAAACAGACAAGTAGGTAGTCAATCTTAAGACCAGTTCACCGGCGTATCCGGGTGGAGGGGTACCAGGTTTTACTTCTCCTTGAAATATTTTCTTCTGACTCTTGCATATTTCTGACTGCTAAAAAACTAAAAACTAAATCTCCGATTTGTAAATTGGTCTTTAAATGCAGATAAAAACGTTGGAAAAAAACAAGGTTGCTCTAAAACCTTGCTCTAATTAATTTCGTGCACATATACTTAGTTGTTAACCAATATCATTGAATTTATCAAGAGTGCTTAACTTCTTAGTCACATATGTAGGACTGTCATCTGCGGAGCTCTAGTCGTTTTGGCGGCGGCCCGGAAAATATCCACCCCCCACGGAGGAAATACCCCCCCCCCCGCGCAAAATACCTCCCCCCCCCCCGGAAAATATACACCACGAAAAATTGGGTTTCCCAAATTTGAGAATTTTATTTGAGTTGTGATTTTTTTTAGTTTCGTTGAGAAATCCTAAGGAAAGAGATAAAGAGAAATTTACACACCATAAGTATGTTAAAAACTTAGAAAATAAACCATAAATCCATTTTGTTGAAAAGACTTCCATATTAACTTCTGGAATTTTTGGCAGTAGCCGCCGCCAAATAAAAAAAAAAGAAGAAAAATATTTGGGTGGAAAATCGCCAAAACTAAGCTAAAAACATATGGCCATGATATATATATATATATATATATATATATATATATATATATATATATATCAGTAAGTTTAGCTATCCTTTGAAAGGATAGTTGGCTTTGGGAACCAACAAATTCTTATTGTTTAAGTTTTTACGGACGAAAGCGAAGTCAAATTCTACGAGTTGGTTTTTCTTACCTTCCAAGTGTAAAACTACTGCAAATACCAATTAATAAATAAATAAAACCCAAAACGAACAGAAATTACAATAACCTAGCCAAAGTCAAAACGAGCAAAAATTAAAAAGAGTAGGGCTGACAACACCCGTGTCTTCTCAAGATACGAACATAATTTGCACTTTACTAAAAAAAAATAATATCCGTAGATTGTCAGTTTAATATACATATTCTGATATTTATTCCTCAAAGTCTTAATACTTCTTTATTTATTAAAGTCAAATTTCGGAAAAATGCGATGTGTGTATGGGGGGGGGGGGCGGCCCGGCAGCTGCCCTCCGATCACTTTGAAATTTTAAAAAGGGCACTAGAATTTCTGATCACCAATCCAATGAGCCCCTTCAATGTTTATACGACCACGCTTTCTATTAAAACCTTATATGTCCCCAGGGCATAACTTACAACCCTTGCCCTGAGGGCTGTGGGAGGGGGTTGTCATTTTCAAAGACATAATTTTCGGATCTTTTAACTACGCTGAACAAAAATGCCTATCTCAAAATTTGGATTGGAAATGCTTGGGGAAATGACGGGCGTTGGAGGGGGCTATTTGCCCTCTAATCACTTTTGACTATTAAAAAGGGCACTAGCCCTCTCAATTCACAATCTAATGAGCCCTTTTTGAAATTTCTACGACAATTCCTTCTATAGGAAGTGCCCTGGTCTAAAACCAAAAAAAAAAAAAATAATAAAATAGATAATACGTTGTGCCAACATCGTGCTTTACTTAGGTGGCGCTGGTGCGCTGCCTATGATAGCCTTCTTCATGGACATTTTTGTTTACATCTTTCTGTTGTTATTTTTATTAGACTCCGTCATTTTCTATTTTTCTATATACTCTGCGGGGGGGGGGGGCCCAACCCCCGGGGGTATTTTCCGCGGAGGACAATTTTTAAAAGTGACCTGAAATAGACAATAGAATACGTAAATGCAGTTCCCTCTCCAAAAGCTTCCCTCTGGCTAAAATCAATTGCACGCCTCACTCGGTTTAACATCCAAATTTTCATTATGTGCAATTTATACTGTATGGATGTCCGATCACAAACCGAATATGCTTGTTCCGTTTGACAACCGGGTCTAACTGCTATCCAAATCGAAAAGCTTGAAAGTATTCAGAAGCGGACGTGTTAATTAATGCTTGGGGAAAATTACACACCCTATAGTTTAATTATTCGACTTTCTCTGGTAAATCTTAATTTACTAATTTTGTCTACATGCAATGTTTTGCTGCTAATTTATTGTTATTCATACTTTTCTATTGTATATGGCATAAAAGCTTCAAAATACAGCATTAATGATAGTATTATTATTATTATTATCACCTGATGTATTCTTTGTTCCTAAAATATAACTCATAATTTAGATATAGGTCTAATATATATTTATCTGTTTGGATATACCTTAATATTAATGATAATGATTAATAAACTAATCTTTTTTCATTTTTCTTTTACTTATGGGTCTTTGCTTTTTTCTTTTTTTATGATCTTAAACAATTTATAATGTTTTAGGTTAAGGATTTTTCGTCCCAAGAAACAACCAAATACGAAAGTTTGATCACATTGAAAGAATTTTGTGTTGGAGGAATAATCTATGCAGAGAAGGACGGTATCATATATCATGAAAATAAAACTGTCAAAGACTTACCGGTAAGTTTTGTTTTATTTAGAATTGGAAAAAACACAGACTACAATCAATTTAGTTTCTTTGGAATTCATTTGAGGTTTTAAAACGTATTATGTTGGAGTTTGTATTGACAAGGTGGCAAAAAATGTGAATTAGGTGAATAGTTCCAATAATGCTGAAGCGGAACTGTTGTAAAGTAGGTTTATATTGGGTGTTATTCTACCCTTTGCAGGGGGTATAGTTACGGTCCTAAGGTGAGTAAATCTCGGGTTAATCCCGGGAGTTAATCTCTAGCAGTTAATCGAGAAGCTGAAATTATGTTGTAGAGAGAGGTTGTGTATAATATGATACTTTTTCTTATGCAACCACAATACAAGGTCTGGCTATGTATGCCATGGGGACTAATGGTCCCAGATAATCAACAAATACAAGAATTCTATTATAAAGTACAATATAATAAGATATCTGAACACAAACAATATTCCAACAATATTCCAAGGTATTCCCAAATATAAACGGACAGAGCTCAGCCCGGCAAATAGATTAGTACGCCTTCGATCCAAAAAAACTTATGTTTTATACTAAAAATCGAACACATCAAAACCCACCCATTTATGTACTTAGCCACTAAAGTGGCTAACCTCATATCAAGAATGTTTTCTTTCATCTTAGTAAACAGTGGTTTTTCGAAACTTAGCAATTTATGTTTTGTGTTGTATATATTTTATTTCATATTAAATTATTTCCGCTTAATTGGAAAGGTTACCACAGAACGCCTTTCCTTCTTTTCAACATTTTTTTATTCACTTTAGTATTAAGACGGTGCCCTGTTACAGGTTCGGAGTGGCTATTGGCTCGGAAGGGGTTGAAGACTCGGTCAGTTCTATTCGTCTTATATCTACTAACAAAGGGAGTCGGGCAGAATTTTTTAAATTACAATCAGCTTCTTGTCTGTAAAAATTCAACACTAACAACCCGTTGGTTCCTACAGACACCCTTCCGGGTATATTTGTAAAATTAGCTTAGTAAAAGAGTGTTGAAGATGTTAATTTATTATCTGTTTTCGCTTAATGCCTTTCTTTTAAATTTTAGCAATCTGTTTATGAGTTCCTGGTAGCGATATCTCTTTGCCATAATGTCCAGGCTATCGATTCAGTCATGGACCAGGATAACAGGTAATCTTTTTTCTAGATGGGTACTATATACGTCTCTTACCCTATTTTTCTTGTTTACTGGTGATTGTATTCCTGAGACATGTGGTTTGAGACTACTGGTTGGAACATTAAGCTGCCTTCACTACTTACTTTATCCCATCAAATTCTGTTATTTTAAATGTTTTAAGGTTTTTCCTCAATTTATTCCAACAATTTTACTCATTCACCCTTCCCAGCATGCTCCATTGCCCACTGAGGTTCAAGGGCTCTAGGTAACTCCATGACCCACATAGAGCCATCTACTAAGTAGATCCAAGTACAAAGTAGAACCACCACCCGTTTTTTCTAAGGAATCATCTAAAAGCTATAAATCTAGTTTTCTATTCTCTAAGAACAGCTTCGTTGCGTCTTACACTTTTGCAGTTAAATTCTCAGCATTTACATCTGGTTGGTATCTACAAGCTACTGACAAATTTTAATGTTGATGCATATTTGGTAAGAATCGTTGCTAATTTTCTTTCAGCTAGAAGTAAAAAAAAACTAAGTATAAATCAGCCTATTCTGATCCCCAGCCAATCTACTGTGGTGTTCCCCAGGGAACAATTTTAGGCCCTCTACTATTTTTGGTTATGATTAATGAGTTGGCAAATGATGAGTCGAATCGCCTCAAGTTCGTTGATGATCTACCCGTACTGGAGCTAGGTGAAAAGAGTGTTTCAAATAAGGCAGACAGAATAATGGCGAGTCTATCACGCCAAGCTGAGGAAGGGGAAATGATCGTCAATCGTGAAAAATCACTCGTATTAACTTTCCTTTTCTGAGGGACAATTCATCCCTTGCTTTACAGAATGTTTCAGGGATCATGTATATCAAACTCTTGGGAATTTACCTCACACATAACCTGAAGTGGAAAAACAGACACAGGAGAGGATCAGACGGGCAAACCTGGATATCCTTATTTTTTTTTTCTTTTTGTCAGACCGTTGGTAGAATATGCTTGTTGCGTTCGGCATTACGGCCTGACTTCGGACGAGAAGGACCGCCTGGAAAGGATCCAATACCGAGCTCTTCTGGTAGTGTCTAAATCTCCCCAAGTCCCGTTATTGCTCCCTTTTAAAACAGCTCTTTCATCACGCCGTGATGAATGTGTTTTAATTTTGGTTTCGGTATTTTGGAAAATCCGTGGCTGAAATACTCCCCCTCTGAGTATCTCCCTTCGCGCAAACGGCTCCCGTGACATGTAGCTCAACCGATGCCAAGAATTCAGCCGGTACCAGCAGGGCATATGCGGTATGCAAGTAGTTTTGTTCCCTCGTTCGTCAAGATTCCTAATTCTGCACCTTTAGAGAACGATTCCTAAGGGATCCTAGCTTGTTGGACAACCAAGAGTTTTTATAGCCGCCTTCCCTTCCGAACGGGTAATTTACAATAAAGAGCTTGAAATTGAAACATTTTCTTATTTGAACATTCTAGCAAGAAACCGATCCTACGAAGAGCTTAGAAATCTCCATTAAACTTATACAAATATGAAAAGGTGATCAAATTAATCTATTGAATGAAAAATAATAAGTCTTTTAAATAAAGTAAATAGTAAAATAACAGAATTTCATGGGGCCCTGTAAGTAGTGAGACTTTCGACTGAGTGGAATGCAGGGGTGGGGGTGAGCAGTTGTGTTGGCCTTTGACATCTTAGTGCGGCAATAAGTTATCTTCAAGTAAACGAACCGTTTTAAACAGTCCTTTTACTAAACCCAAGAGTCATTAAACTTAGGAATGCCAGTTCAGTTTTAATTTTAGTTTGACTTATGCACACTCTGGGATGGCCTTTCTCTTTTTTCTCTGCTCTTTCTTCTCCTTTTTGCCTTTTACTGCTTGTTTTCTTGATTTTCTTATTGCTATCTGATTATGTTTGTGTTTTTCTTCAGTTACCTATGTATTAAGGCGATCTATTGAGCTCTGCTCTCCGTTGGTTAGAGTTGAAATTTTGCTAGAAGTATTTATATTAGTAAAGATTTACCTGATAGTCTGTGATAACGACGTGTAGGTAAATTTGACTTGTGCTAATAGTTACCAAAATTCTAAAAGAGGAGTTTCGGTAAAAAAAGGGATCGGCTTTTGTTCTTATTCAGAATATATAAAGCTCTTTAAGTTTAATGTTACCCAACAAAAGTTATAATGCTTAGGAAGTTTGCTTAGTTTTCGAAAAAGGGGCCCCTTTCCAACAGAAAGAGCGTCTGAAGCTGACGGAAATTACACGTTCCAATGTCACAACGTTAGGGGGTCTCAAGCCCCCTAACTATGAAAATGCGGTATTTTTTCGAGAATGATCATCACGGACTTATGTTTGTTTGTATTTTTCTCCAGGGGTGATCGTACAGAACCAGTGATCCTAGAATATCAGGAGAGGGCTGGTTTGAACAGATTAAAAATTTTGGCACCCTTTTTAACAAGAATAAGAGATTGTGCCATAGCAAAATGGTCCTTTCTGTAATTTTTTGGCAAAAACAGCAATGTTTGCAAACACACAAAAAAACAGCAACAACAACAAACTACTGATTGAAAATTCTGGGATAGCCAATAGATTTAATACTATTGAAAATTTGATTTGAGAATTGAAAAAAAGGGTTCTTCCGCTTCCAGAGGGCATAATGCCGCTAGGTGGCTTGCTCGTTTCTAAAGATACACGCAGTCGGTACGAAACAAAGGGTTAACATAGATAATTGTAATAAGACTTCGTTTAAATGAGTTGATTTATTTTAGGCTTTATAAAATTATAAAATTTATATAAAATTATAGTTGTGCTGCAGCTACTATGGAGCAGACCATTGCATCTTTGTGTGGGGAAGAGACTGAAGCCGGAAAAATTCGAGTTTTATGCCCAAATTTCTAACTTTCAGTGAGTCTTTAGATATATATAGAGTATAAATTTTGGGGAGGTAGAATTGGATCTCTGGTCCTCCCTCATTTCGAGAAAAGTTTTCGGACTTATCCTGTACCGTGGGTCCTGCAGAGTGATAGCTCCTTTCTTGTTTCAGAAATATTTTAAGTGTAATATAAAAGATTACATTCATATGCTTAACTGTACAAAAGGGAAACAGGCGAGGAGGCGTCGTAAGTGCCACCTGCAAAATTTTTTTGGGGGTGATACCAGGGTGGGGAGGTGAGTGCTATCTCAAGCTTTGTTTTTTTACTCATATTAAAATGGGAATTGTCCCGTTTTCCTGTTTTTAAACACTTTTTGATGTCTTTTTTCCCTTGTGGAAGAAAACGTGTATTGCTCTTCTGGTCAGTGCCCTTAGTCGGTCCCCAGTCGGTGTTCTTAGAGGACTTGTCTTCAAAAAGTTATTTATTCAAAGAACTCCTAGTTGAAACCGTGAAAAGGATGCCCTAAAATTTATCTTTGGTGTTACGGGTATTTCTTTCTTTTTGGTATTTCTTATTAGATTTATGAACCGCGTGTACACGCAGTCTATAAGAAATGAACCCTTATTACGGAAGTTTTAGCCACTAACTGTATTTGCTGAACTAAAATGTGCTTTCAGTAATACCCTCAATAACTTTGGTGTAAAGGAGGAGGGGTAAGGAAGGGGAAGTCCGCATCATATGTAGAATAGTTTCGGTTCGTTTCAAGTTTTAATGTCACTCTTGGCTTTGATTTCAGTTTTTATTCATTATTTAATAATCTTATAGGAATGGCAGTGCAAACGATGGATTTACTAATGTAGGCTATGATATGACTTTAGGTGACACAGAATACCATGCATCAAGTCTTGATGAAAAAATTCTTGTTGAAGCTTGTAAAAGGTAAGTAGCCTTTAGAGATATAGTAATGCATTTTTTCAATAATAAGGACTTATTTGATAACAGTGATAATTTAATTAAAATGACTAATAACTGTTTGATTTAATAAATAGTAATCAACTAAAAAATTTAATTATTAATTTGATAAATAGCTTAATCAATACAATCAATCAACACTTTAATAAATTTTTTTCCCCAGTTGTTGGGAAAAATTCCCTAGAGCTTTCCCGGAGCTAAGAAATCGTGCCCAGAAATACGTCTCCTACTGAAAAATAGCTTCTCTGCCATAATAAGCGTTCAAAATGAATCTCGGTTTTTTTTTTTTTTGTTTTTTTTTGCTCTTTGATATTATATGACCACCAAGTATGAAGTATGGCCCTATAAACTTAATATATGGCAATAAAAGTGGGCCGAAAAATATGGCCCTCTTCACCTCAAGCACACACGCAGAAATGTGTTTATAAGAGGGCAGGCAAATAGAAAGAAAAAACAACAAATGGACAAGTTTGTTTGAAAATCATAGATGATGAAGAGACGAATTGAAAAAATGAAACTCCGTACGCGGGGTGAGGTTCGAAGGCTCTCTCTGGAATTTTCTGCGATGTTGTAAGTTTATTTTCGCCAGAGAACGTAAATTCAATTTTATTTTTCATATGATACCTTTTTAGGTGACTATTTTGTTTATTTTTGTGGTACCAAAAAGTGTCTTGGTGGCATTCCTGATTATCTGAAACGGATTTGTGCAAGACTCAATGTGTTTTGATATTAATTTTTGGCTATTATATGTTGATTGAATTTGAGCCAAATTTACTTTTTAGCGTGCCGACCAATGGTCTGCGTAGTGCGGATACGGATCTCCTGGTTCTTTGCCTTCGGCCGACTGCGCTATGCGTGGTTGGTAACAACTCATCAGACGCTTCCTGTGTTTTTTCTCCAGATTTCTCCAGGCACCCATCTGGAACTCTGTTGACTCCGTCTGAGCTTGCGAGTAACACCGCTAATTCCCGTCCCAAACTAAATAACCAGCGACAGTGGGAGTTGAAAACTTGCTCCAAAGGACACTCGGGATTTTATAAAGAGTTGATCCTTCCAAAATAAAAAGATTATTCTGCCAAATTTTTTGTGCTTAATTTTGTTGGTCTGACGATTGTGATGTATTTTTGTCATCCACTCACATTATCCCTTAAGGAAATGCAATTTCTGGAGAGATAAAGAACCCTGTTTTCTAAAAACCTGATTTGTTTTCAAACAAATCAGATTTTGTAAAAGAGTGAAAAGCAAAATTTCAAGCCAGCAAAAAGAACGAAAAAGTAATTTTTCAATATTATTTATAAGTCAACCCTATGTTCCTCTGTTATAAATAGTTTATTATGATTTTCAGGATGGGAATTGTTTTCCTTGGACAACAAGAAGATAAACTAAGAATTTCATTGAAAGGAGAGACAGTTTATTACAGAAAACTGCATATGATGAGTCATGGCTCTGGTAAGGCTCACCTAAAATACTTAATTATAAAACCATTTTTTAAGCTTTTTTTTCATTTACCCGTTACCAATCTTTTTTTTTTCACTTGCTTGGATCCTTGAATAAATTCTGGTCACTGTGTCTTTTTATATACTTTTTGAATTAAAGAAATACGTTACAAGTGCTATTTTACAAAAAAAAAGAATTTACAGGCAATGCTAAAGTATGTCTTTAGAATGATTTTAGGCCCACTGAAATCTCAAGATATGAATTTCTCCATATTTTGTCTTTCTAGGACTAACCCCCGTGTCCCCTCCAAAATGAATGTATGAGATCCTATCTGGCAAAACTAATGCCAGAACTTTTAATTGATCCATTTTTTAATCAAACTAAAATTAATCCACCTGGATACGAAATTCAATTCACAAATCTTTTTTTTACACTTTTTTTACACTTTTTTTTAACCAATCTTTTTTTTACGCTTGTTTGGATCCTTGAATAAATTCTGGATGCTGTGTTTTTTATATTCTTTTTGAAGTAACGAAATACGTTTCAAGAGCTTTTTTACAAAAAAATTATTTACAGGCAATGCTAAATTATGTCTTTAAAGTGATTTAGGCCCCTCTACCACTGAAATCTCAAGATACGAGTTTCACCTTAATGTACTATGTTGTTTATTTATTTATCCGATTTGTGTCTTTCTATATCTGACCCCCGTGTCCCCTACAAAATGAATATATGTGATCCTATCTGTCAAAACTAATGCCAGAGCTTTTAATTGCTTTATTTTTTTAATTAAACCAAAATTCATCCACCTGGGTACGAAATTCAATTCACAAAGAGATATAAGACTAAATTTTCATGTGTAGTCTTAACCTAAACATGGTCCCGCTTTCCTTAAGCCAAAAGCTAGACATACCAAAATAAAACGAGGTCTTGTAAACACCACCTAACAGAACTGATACAGAGATGGGGGTTCTGAAAGTGTAGCAACTGAAATATTTATAGTGAAAGGTATAGCACTTCCTTGAATCTTAAAACATACACGATGAACTAATGACTAAACGTGATGTATTAATGACTAAACGCGATGCCTTAACTACTAAATGTGATGCCATAGTGATTAAACGTCATGCATTATTGGCTAAACACGATGCGAGTATAAATGAGCTAAATATATAGACTAAATATAGACTAAATTTGAAATACAAGAAATTTTACGGCAATTTAGGGAAGAAAAAGTGGATATTTTAAAATCTAATACTGGAGAGAATTTGTATATTGGTATGCTGCACGAGTTTAACCAGGGGCGTCGTTTGTGATTGGCAAGGAGGGGGGAGGCAGTTACCCCCTCAATAATGTTGATAAAAAATTATTATATGCCCCATGTCCCTTGTCTATCCAGATATGGACCCGTCTTGCCCTCCCCCCTACTAAAAATGCTAGAGATCCGCCCTTGAGCTTAACTGTAGAGGTTGATTAAAAACAACATCTTTATAAATCATATTTGTCTTGAAAATTGCAATATTTAATCTAAAAAGGCTTATTTCATGATTTTTGCTTCAAAAAGAAATACTATGTGTAATATTCTAATAATACATAAATATATCTTTTTGGGATATTCATCAATCTAAATAAAAATAGTATGTCAATGTAAAGATCTTAGGGTGATATTACATTGAAAATAGGGAGGACCCCCCCCCCCCGGATCCGCCACAGAAAACACTAAATTACGTTTTTTAGGACTGTGCTCGGATTGCACTATTTTTATTATATGTCGTGGATAAAACAAACTTTAATTGATTAGCTTAAACTTTGCTAACCAATCAGAAAATAAGTTTGCCTGTTATTACTCCAACCATTACAATAGTGCCTTGTTACTATCGTTAAACCCAGAACTAAATTGATGACCTGACGAAAAAAACTAACCGATGATGTTCGAAGAAAATCGTTTAGTTACATTTATTGCAGAATTTCGTCTAAATCTTATTTTTGATAAAAATCGTCTTCTTGGGACTTGCATAATCATGGTTAAAGATGGTTTCATTTTTTCAGAATGAATTCATGCGAACGTTTGCTCCACCTCTATAGATTGCCATATCTTTGAAAGTGTATGTTTTATGGCCTCTCTGGTTTTTGCGTAAAACCCTTATTGTTGAAGGTTATCCTCTTAAAGGAATGGTCCAACAAAATGTTGTTATTCGTTATAAACAGTGCTCTGACTTAAAAATGAGGTTATCTTACTCTTCACACGGTTAAGATAGTACCCAGAAGAGAAAAAGTGGTGTAGTTTGGGGAGAGGGAGACATGGGGTCATGTGTCCCCCTAAATTTTATCACCTTCTGTTAGAATATTGCTTTAAGATTTTTTTTCAGATTAAAGTGGCTCGTCAGGGGTGTTTCCGCTTGATGACATTGCTTGATCCTTTTTACGATAGTATAAGTATATCTGAACAGTAGCGAAAAGTCCTATATCCTCCATTAACGATTTATTACATTTATCAGTTTAGACCTCTATTCATGACTCTGCCTTCGCGCACGCGCAGTGATAAATGTTTAGCGCATTACGACGGGCTTATGGGAAACTATCGCTCTGACGCAAAGGGATTTTCTCTTTCTGAGCGCTTTAATCTGTATCATTTCTGAAGAAACTTTTCGCTACTGTTCATATATACTTATACTGTGCTTTTTGCTTAACAAAATGTGTTGTCTTATGTTTGAACGTAGCTTTAAGACATTTTTTATTTTAGACCGGAACTGGATGTCGTGCATATTTGTTTGCCCTGATGATACAATAACGGTGATTACTAGAGGGACTGAACCATCCTTGCTAGACAAATGCGTGAACTCTAACAGTTCAGTTGCCTCTTTGATTTACTCATATTCTACGGTAAGGTTTGTTATACTTATAGTTCATGTTAATCTTAGACATAGTGTTAGAATGGTCCGTCAGCCTGGAAAAAACAGTTGCTTAGCCTAGATTTTTCTTTAGCCATTTTCTCAAGTTGGAAAGAAAGGTATATTTAGATATTTTTATGTTTCACATTCATGGACATTGTAATTTCTCTGAAGACAACTTTTGAGTTAAGAAAAAGATAAGATAATATTTAATAATACAATATAAAAGATAATTGGTAAGATAATATTAAGGTAAACTAATAATTCAACTGATTACCTAATTAACGTGAATAGTTTTATGAAATTTAGCGTTATTTTTTTGCTATTTCGTACTCATGCGACTCTTCTTATAATTCAAGGGCAAAATTACCATCGATTAACCATTAACCCAAGCTTACGCCAAGAGGCGGAGGGTACAGCGTCGAGTAGGAGGGTACAGCGTTTGGACCCCTATCCTACCAAATTATGTCCGGCTCGTAGAAACGTAACAAAAATGCATATGAACAAATTTTTTGACGCGATTTTTTTTTCTTTGTACTCCTCCCTTCCTGCCGAAAAAAATATGCTGGATGTGCCTTTGGCTTATACTGACACTTTTTTTTTATAAATGGGATTTATTATGATAAAAATTAAATGATTAATAAAGAATTATCCAGTGCGTTATCACATACATAAGAATTATAGAAATAATATGGATAAATTGTTAAAAAAAAAACGATAATTCTGCCAACCATGACAATCCTTAATATTGTTATTGGAACACTGGTTAATGAATTGGGTATTACATAATTGGGTACTAACCAATTAGGAATTAGGAATTAAAGGTAAACAGGCCGTTTTTTAGTTTAGTTAGGTTTATTAATATAAAATAGAACTTGACAAAATGCATTTTTTATTAATAAACTAAACTAAACTATTAAGAGATTGCTCACATAACAAGTTCCTTTTTTTCATCTTGTCTATTATTGCCTGCGTAATCCACGGCTTGCGGGGATCCTCTCTCTTTTGTTTGGTCAAACGCAAGGGGCATGTTTTCTCATAAACCGGTTGGAATCTATACATGAACTGATTATAAGCTAGAGAAAATCACCAGAAATCTCCAAGACTGTATCCCACTTGATATAGCTCAACTCTTCAGCAAAGCTACTTAAATTTTGCTTTTTCAGCTCACGTGTCAATATTTGCTTAGCCGGGGTACGTTTTCTAAGACACGTCCTTAGAAAACGTAAGATCGTTAAGATCGTTTTCTAAGACACGTTACATGAGCAATTACAGGGAGAGGATCCGAGTCTAGATATACTATCACATCTGAGTAGCTTTGGCTCAAATAGCTAGGTCCTACGAAAACGTTATCAATTAAGGTCGCAGAATGAGTAGAGATTCGGGTAGGTATACAAGTTAAAGGGTAAAGGTCACCAGAAATCGTTATTAGGTTACATGGAAAATATTCTAAACGCTTTGTTAGACTGTTTTATTAATGTTGGCAGAAGCTTTCTTCAGTAAATGGCGCCTATTGCTAATGCAGTTGTGAAAGTAGACGGTAGTCACCCCTCCCTCGTTTGGGTTCAGATTTCTTTTGTATGTTTTTTATTTCGTTTTTAAGAACCTAGCCTGTGAAACTCTCAATTTTTCTTGTGTTTTTATTTAGTTTATTACCTTTTAATTCTGCGAGTTTTTTGGAGTATTTTTACATTTCTTACAACCTTTTTGACATTTTTTTCCTGAAGCCCTTATATATTTGCATTTTTGTATTTATTGATTAAAAATTGAGATTTTGCGACATCTGGGCCTTGTAGCCATTTTTCAGAAATGAATCTTATCTTACCACTAGTTGATTTGTTTGTTGGTTTTCCCCTTCGGACCTCAGTATTTCTTAGACGAGTTACTATTGATGAAGTAAAAAAGATGTGAAACATGAAAAGTACGTCAGCGGGAAGATATCCTATTGTATGACTTACATGAAAAGTACGTCAGCGGGAAGTGATCCTATTGTATGACGTACATGAAAAGTACGTCAGCGGGAAGAGATCCTATCGTATGACGTACATGAAAAGTACGTCAGCGGGAAGAGATCCTATTTGTGTCTCAACTCTGAAAGCAGCTTTCTGTTTTATGTTTATTCCCTTTTCTTATTAATTCTTGTAAAGACAAAGTGTTTTCCTGATTCTTCAAATATTAGTGGAATAGCCCCAATTTTAAGGGCGAAAAAAGGAATGGCCTTGGAAATTATCTTCCCATCTCAATTTACCTGTTTTTCTCGTGATCTTAGAAAATTTACTAGAATATATTAGAAGATCTAGAATTTGTGAGTATTTGAAGCTATCTTTACTTCTCCATCCAGACCAACTCGGCTTTGGAAAAGACAAAATCTTTATAATGATTATATGGGATAAGATGTTCTTATATTCTCATTTCGGTTTACTTTTTTTCTCGTGGTTTCGGGAAATGCACTAATTCTCGAATGTGTGAGTATTTGAAGCTACTTCGATTTCTTCGTCGAAACCGACTCGGTTCTAGTAAAGGTGGAAAATTCAAATAGCACTCTTAGTAAATTCGACAATTCATAAACCTCTTGATAAAAGTTTTTATGAAATATCATCCTTGAGTAATTGTTCTTCTTTTAATATGATTCTTCTTTAGTAGTTTCGTCTTGATTATTATTCTTCTTTTCCTTTTTTCTTTTGGTTTTCTTTTTATTCTGGTCTTGAAGAATTTTTCACTCTTCAGGTGAAGAGATTCAAAGATAATTTTACATTTGAAATTAGCTGCCTACTGCTCTTAAGGAAACCCAAAAGCAATTAAAGTGTTTCAAGAAAATATAAATTGATTAAGCTCTTTGAAAGGTCATCTTGGACATTTTAAGAAATTCAGCTCTTGAGCTTAAAATTTTAACCGTTGCAACTCAGAATTCAGGTCTATCCTAGGCCAAACTGTGTCTATTGTCTGACTAATTTTCAATTTTTCTTTAGGAATGTGATCCGATTGTACTGTTTAGGGATCTAATAAAAGAAAGACAAAGATCGCTAGGTTACATTTTAGAGATAAGAACTCAGATGTCCTCGCAAGGAGAGGAAACAGGTTTTAAGAAAATATTTAAATGAATTTAGCACATCATTAGAAAAACTAGATCTAAATACGATGGTGGATGAAGACCATGGGGAGCTTTTATCCTCAGACGGCTTGTTAGAGAAACGAATTCTGGGTAGTAGTAGCTACAGAATTTCAAGATGTTTAATCCTTAGGAACAGTGCTTAGTGAGAAGTGACGCAGGAAGGCAGGAGGGAATAGCAACACGTTAATGTGGATTATGTGTCAAACTACTCCCCCTCCCTGTCTTACCACTTTTTTTATAATACAAAATTGCTTAGCATGGCCGTAATTATATAGTACTTTTTTGCTTTGGAAATTTGATAGCTTCCCATGGTAATATTTTTTCTCTCTTTAGAATGGACTCCGTCCTGTCATATACGGGACAAGAGACATATCCCAAGAAGAATATGAATCAATATCGGAAGAGGTCAAAGCAGTGAGTGAAAATCTAGAAGACAATGAGAAGTTGAAAAGAGTTTGTGAAAAGTTGGAAAGCAATCTAAGATTAATAGGAATAGCTACTCTGCAAGATTATTTCAATACTGATAACATAGTTGTAGGGAATGAATATAAGGTAAGCAAGCAGCAATAAATTAATCTATTTTGGTTTGGTACATAGAGTAGGTTGAAATTATATGAAGCCATGAAAATATTTAATGTATTTAGTAAGAGCTTCTGGAGGGGGAGGGGGAGGAATATGAAGAAATTAATTTCGGAATATGTTTTTTTTTATTTCCTGGGGGAATCTTCATAATAGTCTTTTCAGGGTACCCTCTTCTGTTATTGTAATTTTATCGTCAATGTTAAAATATCGTAATTTTAACAAGAATGTTAATTCGGGGAAGGGAGTTTCCTATCATTGTACTTTTTCTAATCTCTACAGCTTTCTTGTACCTTTTTTGTAGCTAATTTAAGAAACCACATAGGAAATAAAAAACATTAGAACTGGCTTATAGTTATTGTCCCTTGAATAATATTAGTTTCTGAGGAAATAAAGTTTCTTACTATTATACTTTTTTGTAGTCTCCAATGCTTTTTAATATGTTTTAGCTTTTTTACGGACTGTTTTCAGCTTTCCATTTACTGAAATGAAAATTATTAGTAAATTTGAAAAATTGAGTCTTTTTATCAAAAAATGAACAGGAATCAATGATTAACCAACGCAAATTAATTTTCGACTCAAGGACAAATAACTGATACTAAACTATCTTGGGTTATAAAATATTATATGATTTATATGAATTTAGAAAGCCGTTCAGTTTTGCTTTAGTTAGAAAACTAAGATTAAATAGCCCCCTTCTCCTCCCCCTCCCCATCAGCCAAGAGAATCACATTTACATACCTCTTCTTTGATTGAGAGAAAGATGCCGAGAGAAGAGGATCAGTTGAGGAGTCAATGATTATTTGTAAAATATCCTGAGTTAAGATACTTGGATTCATCAGTATAGGATCTGGAAACCTCAAGCTTTCAATGATTTTGAAGATACAGTTTTTTCATTTTTAATTTCAACAAATTTTATCAGGTTATAGCAAAACAGGGAATAATTGCCTCAAAAAATTATGAAGGCCCTTTTAAGCTGTAATTATGAGTATAAAAAGAATAAATTGTGAGTCACCTCCTATCAGTACTGTTAGACCCAAAACATTTGCAAAGAAAGAGAGGGCTGAAAAAAATTGAACTCGAACGGGTTTTTTAGTTTAAGAAACACTACTTAGATTAGTTTACCATGATTCGGCTTGCTTTTCAAATTTGTTTTGATTAATTTGCTTTGACTTGTTGTTAAGAAGAAATGATTATACCAAGAAAAATTAAAAGGAGAATTTTTGTATATAATTCCGGGTCATGAATTGTAACGTTTCATGTGTGTTTGGTTGTTTGTGTTTTATCTACTAAATAATTTTTTACCTGGTTTCACCCTCTTATTTAAAATAAACAAGCTTATCTTTTGACATATTGAGGATTAACTGTTTACATTTTGGTTATTATTGTGCGAAAAAAATAAACATAGTTATATCCCCATACAAATACATGTATTTGGGATTCAGCCAGAAAAATTAAATAAAATAGAAACCAACAATTTTGTATAAAAAATTAATACGAAATAGAATTGCTAGGTACTAGAGAGGATGCTACCCACCTCAACCTCCAAATTAAATGCTTATTGTGGTGTACCAAATTGAATATTTTAAAATTTACATTACCAAATTCATGCTACAGTTTAATTTCGCCATTGTATTTTCCAATGAGAATTTAGATGGTTTCAAACTATTTCAAAGACTTACTTATCCAGAAGCTTTATGCGTCGTCCAAAATTAATAAAAATTACATTATCCCTTTATATATGGAATAAGGTCATTCCAAAGTTCACACGCTCTCTAAATAACTGTGGAAGGACTCCTACCTCAAAGCAGGCGAGAGGTCTCAATTTTATTTTTCGTCCAAAGATTGTTATCCTTAAGTCATCTCTTTCAACTAGGTCAGAATACTCAACATACTCTAAATCAGAAGTTTAAAAAGCAAAGAATTCAACTATTTGAGACGTATATTTTCTTATGCAATTTACAAATAATAAGATAGCGTTAAGTGGGTTAAATGCAACCATAAGAATTACAAACAGCAATGTGGTATTATGACGTTCGATCTTCAAAAATCAATCTCTATAATATGACTATTGCTGGGGCCCCTTTACTTCTATCCATTTTCGCTCTAAGAAGCTACATCTTCTTCTACATAAGTTGGAAAGGACTAGAAATTCATTAAGGTACCAGATCCCCTACATTGAAAATAAATTTAATCTGACTGGAGAAACTCCAAAGAATCATTCGCCAATCAATAATATAGGTAAATAAAGAAAAGTCCATATTACTGACCTACCCTACGAATAAAGTGAACATGCCACTCGATGACTTTTTTATGCTCAATTTTCGAATATAATAATTGTTTTTTTCGCAAATTCAATTTTAACCTAGCCTTTCTAATCTTACCCAAATATATAGCCCATATTATATATTTCCCGTGTATTTTTTTATTCTTTGTTTCGACACCGTCGATTCAATTTACGGGTGAACCGGTTTTAAGATGAGTGATGCTAACAAAGGTATACAAACCAAATTTAAAATAAGACAAAAATGTATTATCTTTGAGGGTCCTTATAGGCCTTAAAACTGAACTTGTGACAAAGTCAATTATTATATTCAGAAAGAGCATAAAAAGAGGCATCGAGTGGTCTGTTCACTTTATTCGTAGATCAGAAATGTGGACTGTTCAATATTTACCAAAATGTTTTAAGATTGTTTCTTGTCCAGATGTGGGTACTTACAAATGATAGATTTATTTATAGTTTTAGTTTGATTTATGCACACTCTGAGATGGCCTCTGCTATTTCTTCTTCTTTTTTTTACTGCTTGTTTTCTTGATTTGTCTTATTTTTATCTGAAAATATTTATGTTACTTTTTGTATTCTCTCCAGTTACCTATATATTAGGGTGATATATCGAGCTCTACTTTTCGTTGACTAGAGTTGAAGTTTTATTTTAACTATTTTTATCAATAAACATTTACTCTACCTTACGAGGAGGGGTTGAAGGGTTCTAGGCGTTTGCCTTCCCCCCCCCGGAAAATACACCCTGCAGAACATACCCCTCGGAAAATACTCCCTCCCCCGTAGAAAATGACACCTGAGGAAAAAAAAAAACCGTGGATAATACCCATCCGGAAAATACCCCCACGGAAAATAAGGCTTTCCAAATTTGAGAATTTTATTTGAATTTTTTTCCGTAGAGAGAAGTAATTGGGTACTTCATGTGCTTAAAATTACGGTAATGAATCACACCATTAGATTCAGCGTATCAGAGAACCCTACTCTAGAATTTCCAACCTCCTATCTGCAAAAATGTGGAATTTTGTAGTTTTTGCCAGAAGAAATATCACGGATGTGTGTTTTTTTCCCCTGGGTGATCGTATTGAGCCAGGGCCGTAGAATATTGCGAGAGGGCTCATTTGGACGGAAATTAAAAGCTCTAGTGCGGTTTTTAAGTGACCGAAAAATTGGAGGGCAACTAGGCCCCCTCCCATGCTCATTTTTTCCCAAAGTCACCCAATCAAAATTTTGAGATAGCCATCTTGTTCACCATAGCCGGAATATTTAATAAATATGTCTTCAAAGATGACGTAATCCCCCAAAGTCTCTGGGTGAAGGGCTAAAAGTTGTGAACTTTGCCCATTGTTTTATTGTTTCCATATAATATAGGTTATTGCGAAATATGCAAACGTTTTCAGGGGGTGTTTTATCTGGTGGAGGGGAAGGGAATCTTCCATGAAGGGGAGGCCGGATTTCCCAGCATTATTTAAAAAACGATCAGAAATGAAATAGAAAAAACAACTTTTTTCAGCTGAAAGTAAGGAGCAACATTAAAAATGAAAACGAACAGAAATTATTACGTATATGAAGAGTTTTGCCCCCTCGTCAATACCTCCCTCTTTACGCCAAAGCTTTTTAGTACTTTCAAAAGAGCTATTTATTCTAATTAAACGGCCTTTGTGGTTCAGGGGTCATTCTTAAAGAATTAGAATAAAATTCAAACTTTATTGCAAGGAGCGAGGTATTGACGAGGGGGCGAACTCCCTCATATACGTAATAATTCCTGTTCGTTTTAAGTTTTAATGTTGCTCCTTACTTTCAGTTAAAAAAACTTGTTTTTTTTAAATTTAATTAATAGATAAAGGCACTCTAGTTCCCTTCGCTGACGACAGTACCCTCGGCACTGTGGTCAGCACAGAGCTTGAAATCCTCATTATATTGCTTTTGTTTAAGAGAGTATTTTGATGGTTCGACGCTAATGACCCGGCCTTAAATTTTGCTAAGTCAGGGCTCTTAATTTTCTTCTGAATTTTTCAGGCTTGTTCTCAAATGCCGAAAATCATCTTTCAAGGGCTTCTCTCTGTAGACTTAGTGATTGGTATATTTCTTCTTATTTAATTCTAAAAATTTTCTTTCATTGTTTAATTCAGTCTATCGTCTCTTATTGCCTTATTTTATGGATTTCAGCTTTTTCTTCCATTCGAGACAGCTCTCTAAAGTTTATGATAAGGCGAGGAATTGTATTCCTGAAACAGATAGTTCTGTTAATAAGTTGTCGCTGTATTTTAAGTCTGTTTATGTTCCCTCATGTGTGTCTTCTGTTTTCTTAAATTACATGGTGACGTTCCTGAGGCCATACCTCTTGTTGACTATTCTATATACCATTTTCATATTTTTGTCGACATTTAAATTCCCACCTTTCGGATCAGACTTCAATCCCCTGACCGCCAAAAAAACTTTGGCCTGAATCACCTAAAATTTTTACCCCTTGATGCCCTAAAAAAGAATTCAATTGTTTTTTAAATAAATATCACCAGTCTGTCGATTTATCTAGACCGAGCTGAAAATGCATGTTTATTTTGTTTATTTCGCATGGCACAATTTTTTAGCTTCGTTTTTGCTCTTCTTTTTTTTTCTTCTTTTTTTCTTTTATACAAGCCATAGAACTTTGTGGGGGGATATATGATGTATTTGCTATATCGATTATGTATATACAAACAGAAGAAGTACTAAATGTAAATTTGTTTGTTGTTTTGTTTTCTGGAGACACTTGCTTCATTTTCCAATAAATTATTATTATACCCAGGAGGAGGAACGTTCAGGGCATATGAGTCTGTGTCGGAGAGTGAAGTGTATTAATTGTCGTGAAGTGACACCTAGTCGAAGTGTCAGTGAAGAGTCTTGGACGCTTAAGTAAAGTGAAGTGAAGTGTCTTGGACGCTTAAGTGTCTTAAGGGAGTTTTTTCGTATTTATTAATTTGATTAGCTGCAAGCCAGATTTTTTATGTTATATTTTTGGGTTTTAACGTGCCGTTTGGCACAGAGCAGTGTATCTGGGATTTTGATCCCCTGTTTCTTTAAATAAAAAAAAAGAAATTTAAAAAACCTTGAAAGCTTTTCTAGATAAAAAAATTTTCGATTTTTTCTTTGTCTATGTAAAAACCTGCCATCTTGCATCGCTCCACTAGTAAACTGAATCGATATGCTAGTAGGCCTACACTAGATGTAGTAACACAGAAGCATTACCTCTATGTTATCCATTTTCTGACAATTGACTCTTTCAGCATGTAATAAAGGACATTTAACCTCAGGCTAACATGTCCTCCTCCGCCAAATGGAATTGGGTTGTTTAGATTCAGTTCCTTAAATATTGGGAGGTTTCATTTTATTGCAAAAATTAGAAATCTTCGAATACACTCGCAAATAGTGGTTTTTTATAATGTTTTACAAAAGAAATTAATAACTAGTCAGCCCAGGTATATTTTTTCCTTTTTTAGCCTAAAAAGCGAAGAAATCTACCAAAGTTTTTGAAGTTTTCTTCCTCAAAAAAGGAGGCAGTTCAAGTCAAAAATTTTAGACCTGTTTCGCCGTAAGTCTTTATTTCTTACTTTCTTCGACTCGAATTTCTCTTCTTTCTCTTTTAACTACATTTTTAATCCATGTTTTTTGTTCTTTATTTCCTTTTTGCACATCAAATCTTCTTTTCCGCTCGAGTTTTAATCTTATTTCACTTTAATGGATTTTAAAACTGTCTTCTGTGGTCGTGTTTTGAGCGGAAATGTAAGGGTTAAGATGAAATCAAACAGTTTGTGGTAACTGTAAGTAAGGAGCGACCCTGCTCAATAGTAACCGAAAATTTAAAAAAACGGAATTTTGGTACCAACAGATGTATTAAAAGAATTGGATTTTTATGTTGATTTCAAATATATAAGTTTCTATAAGTTTAGTTTTACCCATCAAAGGTTATGAACCTGAGAAAGTTTGCCTTATTTTTGAAAAAAGGGGCAAACACCACTTAAAAGTCATATTATCTGAATTAAAATCACACCATCAGCTTCAGCGTATTAAGAACTTTATTATAGAGGTTTCAAGCTCCTATCTTCAAAAATGTGGAATTTTGTATTTTTTTTTTTTTGCCAGAAGGAAGGTCACGGATGCGTTTTTATTTGTTTTTTTGTTGTTTTTTTTTCCCAGGGGTGATCGTATTGACCCAGTGGTTCTAGAATATCAGGAGAGGGTTCATTCGAACGGAAATTAAAAGTTCTAAAGCTCTTTTTAAGTGGCCAAAAAGATTGGAGGGCAACTGGGTCCTCTCACACTCCAAGTTTCTCCCCACAATGATCTCATCAAAATTTTGAGATAGCCATTTTGTTCAGTATAGCTGAAAGATCAAATAATATGTCTTTAGGTGTAAAATGACTCCCCCCCCCCCACAGTCCGTGAGTAGAAGCCTGTAAGTTATGAATTCGCCCATTGTTTTCGTATAGTATTTGTTATGGGGAAGTATAAAGCCATTTTTTTTGGGGGGGGGATTGCGCTTGGAGTGGATTTCTATGGGAAGAATCATCCTTGGGGAGGTAACTTTCTGGGAATATTCCATGGGAAATGTTATACTATTGGGGGGACAGAATTAGTATACGAAATCCTTTTTAATTGTCCTGCATTCTCTTTGCCAAATTTTTTACATAGATATATTCCTTGAGGATTATCTAGGGGCTTTTTTCCGGGTGTTTTGTTTTTATATGTAACTGATAATTAGTATCAGTTAGAATGACCACCTCTAAATTCAAAATTTTTTCTATTAGATAGTTTTTGTTTTCAAAACACAGTTGCAGTTCCTATGTGCTGTAGTTCGCTCTTTACTAGTTTCGAGCTACTGCTACAACCTAGAAAAGAGGGATTTATCTACTCCATTTAAGACTGATTAAAAATGAGATTTATTAATCCCGTTAGCAGCGAGAAGTTATCCAATTTGCACTTTTTATTTCAGCCTATCCAACTAGGAATTTTTTGTGTCATCTCTTTATCAATGAATTGAAGGAAAGAATTATAAAAAAAATCAATATTTTCAAATCCAGTTCTGATTGTTTTCTCTTTTTTCCAGGGAACGCTTAATCTGAGAGGAACAAATTTATGAAAATCAAGATTAGAAAAGATTCTAGTGTGTTTATAGTTTTATAATAGAAAATAAATGTATTATTTTTATCATTATTTATTTATCAAGACTTAAACGAGCTCACGAGTCCAGCGAAATGGATCACCCTAAAGATCAAACTTTTCTACCGAAATCCTTCTTTTGGGACGTGATCCTAAGGAAAGATGCAGCTGTGCTGTTCTGAAATTAACCCGGATTCACTCCGTAATCCCGATGTGCTTAGCCCACGAACATATCCTTCTTCACAACGAGGATAGGAACAAATTCACTGCATTGAAGTTCTATTTTCTTTACCATCCTATTAGTAGCATCAACAGAAGCAATACACTTCCAGTAAACATTACTTAAAATCTAAGATGGAAATCACAGGACCCCGACGTTGGCTAGACAACAAAACGTTCAACCCCTACGAAAATGAAGTTTGAGTGTTCATATCAAGATAGCAGCTCTTTGTACTTAGGTATGTCAAGGCGATTTCGACTTTAAAAGGAATAGTGGCAAATGGACCTCGAAAAAGAATGTTTTCCTCGAAAATGCCAAATCATTATTATTGCTAATTGTATTCTTCTGGTTTGCCCCAGCCATCTTCAGTTCTGCAGGATATAATTAGGATGAATCTTAAATGTGACTGAGTCGTTGATGATGTTCTTTTGTTCAGCTAGTCTTTATGCCTTGAAGCAAGACGTGGAATCCTTTAATGTCGGGTGATGATCTTGTGGGGTCTCCATTCAACACCGCAAAACAGAGTTCCATGTCTACAATGTTCACCAAAGAGATAATGATTCTTTGTCTTTCATAGTCAGGGGCGCATCTAGGGGGTAAACGGAGGATACCCACCCCCAAAGGTTATAATCTTGAAATTTAGCTTGTAATTTAGTTTAATTTAGCCTATGTGTCATCATTTATCGGCACATTCCTTACACACCCCCCCCCCAAAGTCAAAACCCAGGTTACGCCCCTGGTCATAGTGGATACAGAAATAAAAGAGGCTGCTTAGCTTGGCATTTTTTCTTATTTATGCCTACAATTTATTGGCCAAAAAACATTTCGGTTCTTGCCTTACAAAATATATTGACCTTGTTTATGGCCAAGACAGGTGTAGCAGTCAAACACTGAGTCAATGTTGCTGGTTGATGCAGACCTGTCAATGGTGCTAATATATTCTAACTCTTATAAGACTTATATTGAAGTGGCAAAGATGCATCTGTTATGAGTTCGTCGTAATCTATAGCTAATAGTATAAAGCTCAAAGGGACTAATATCAGTTGGCATTCACACACCGATGCAAGCGCGGTCACTGTCACAACTAGAAACGGAGATTATATTTCCTGTCTAAGGGCGAAAGGTGCTCTTTTTTCATAAAGGGAGCACAGAAGATAAAGTACTTTAAAAAATAGGGCAGAAACAGGTACCAAAGAAAACAGATGCCCCTTTCTGTTTTTCTAGAAAAATAGAAAGCCATTTGTTTTTGCAAAATTAAAACCATTTGTTTTTTTTGGATATGGTTTTGAAGGCTGTTGCCGACTTCAACAGTATTAGCCACTTCATCCACCAATGTGTTGAGTGAAAAATGAACATCGCCGGGTAGGTAGGGAATTTCCCCTACCAAACAGTAACAGCCACGTAAATTTGTGTTGAGTTTTCTCTAAACAACAGTAACTTTCCTGGAAGAGGCAGTCATGTGTGAATATAACCGCAATTTAAGTTGATCATTGGCGCAGATGAATACTCTGGTTTTAGAACATGCTACTACGGGGTCAACCTTTGTACATTTAGGGATATCAACTCTAGTAAGTTGAAAAATGAAGCACAAAAAATTAGTTCTTGTGACATCACAGGGATAAACGTGCGGCGATAGATGTGATGACTTCTTTCAACTGTGGGCAATTCCATGGCAGTTTGATGTTTCTGGCAGTTGGAACAGGTGTTACAAAGAATCTTTGAGTCCTACAAGTAGTAAATGAGTGCACATAGAAGCGACGAAACACTTCCTCATACCTTAATTTTATTTGTTGTCATTTTGTTACTAGGTTATAGTACTGAGTAAATTGGACCCCTTTGTTTCCATAACTTCTATACTTCCCTAAGACGAAACAGCCTAAGCTAGGATGCCATCTTTCCCTATTTGTAACCACCTCGGTGTTACAATACCCTATTTTTACCAGGGATGTTTTCTATTTGTGGCGGCAATTGTAAGTAGAATTTATCTTACTGGCCACTGCTGTCCATTGCCTTGCATTTTTTCACTGTGACCAATGCCTTGACTAGATAAAGTGCGCTATCAACTTACGGCTTGCACATCAGTCATAAAGTGGGTAACTGGAATTCTAGTTTTTGGATTTTCCAACCCACAACGACATAGAAGCGTCACTATTAATTATGGTTCTCTAATCCTTTTCTAAATATTCGATCTTTCTACTGTTAAATCAGTTAAAGTCATGTTTCCCTGCTCTGGGCAAAAATCTTAGCCCTCTAAAACTCCTAAAAGGCTCAGTTTAGATCACAAAAGCTTGTCAGTCAAAATGTCAATACGACGGTTTTCTTTCAAGGCTGTAACATTTCAAGTCACAATTGTTTTGTTATTAGAATTATCGAAAGCATTAAAGCAAAAAGGGAAACAGTCCCCCAAAAAGCAGGCCAGGGACCAGTAGCTTCTTTTGAAGGAAGCACTTAAGCTTGTTTACGACCCAACAGCAAGAAGTCCCCGCAAAAAGTCGACTTGGGATTATCTTAGCTGACCGGCCAAGGTATTTGAGGTCCTCATCTATGATCGATAAATTTATACGTCTTTATATAACTTAGCTAGAAAGAAAGTGAATAAATCACTTGGTGCCTTTTTTATGCTCTTTCCAAACACAGCAATCGCTTCAGGGCCAAATTCTTTTTTGAGCCCTTAAAAGGGCTTAAAATAGACTATAGTAACTAAAAGTTTAAAAATGCGTTTCAGAAATGGTAACTATTATTTCGATAAATATTACAAGTAAAATATTATTTGAAAGCAAATTTGTGCAGGATTTTTTAAAAAGAGCCAGATCCCCCTCGAAAATGGCGTCACAGTAAAACCAAAAGCACGCCACTGGAATTACCATAGTTAAAAACCCTAAACAGGAAACGTACAGCCCCCCCCCCTCCTTGAACAACAAGGAGAACAACATTTTCCATGGGTAGTACTGATCTCTTTTTTCTTCTGTTTTTTTTTTTCTTTGCTGCTAGCAGGGCACTGAACAACCATATAGATTTGTTTAAGACACTTCCTTTCTTTCTCTTTTTCCTTTCCTTTCTCTTTTTTTGTTCTGCTTTTTTTTCCTTTGCTGCTAGCAGGGCCCTCTAACATCATAGAAAGTGAGCTAATTCAAAAGCAAATTTTTACACCTAGTTAATTTTTAATTCCTTTTTTTAAGGAGGCTTCAGGGAGGTCAAATATCTAGTTTCCTACAATTACACGGAATAAAAGTATTAAATCAGTATTAAAATAGATTTCAAAGCGAAAACACCTATGTGAATTCTTTGTATCTCAAAAGGATTAAAGTATTAAGTGACTTTCATTCTGACGCAATCTGGTACTGCTTATATTTTTAGGACTGACTTAATGCAGTAATTAAGGTTGATGAAAAATCAATCTAAAGGTGGATTTTTGGATATATATTCGTGATTAATGATTATAAAATATAGACATGGAAAACATCATTTGGAATGCGGTGTTAAATCGCGCTGTGGAGTTTTTCTCCAGAGATAATACACTGAGTGCGAAAGAATTGATCCTACAAAAATCTGGCCTACCGGACCCCTTCCGTAAATCAGTTAAAGATGAAGAAAATGTCCTGGAGATTGTGAAATTATTTGCCAAATCAGGTAAAGAAAAGCGTCAACTTCCTACATTCGTCATTTTTGAGCCAACCGAGGTCCCTGCATGCGGAGAAGAGATAAGTGCATGCGTAACTACCAATGTAAATTATATGTGCCGTCGTTTTGAAGGCTTCATGGAACGACTGAATAAAGGTGACTTAAATCTTTTTACTCGAACTAGTTTCCCTACCCAACCAAATGCCCCCACAAAGCTGTCTTACTCTGTAGTTGTTACAAACCCTCCGCCACTGAAAACCCCATCGGAGCGGAAAGGGTTTATAGAATCTGCGTGTGGCGAATCCCTTGATGCTTCTAAGGTTGAGCTCAGACCAGAAAAAAATGGGTGGCGGGTAGCCATTGCGCAGAAGGTTACTGCGGAGAAATTGGCGCTTGGGATTAATAATCAAAACCAGGGTTCCAGCGCAAAAATCAGAACTCCCTCACACATCGGTATAGTTAAAGGGATTCCAGAGTCTCTTAGTACTGAGGATTTGCAAAGATTAATACCCAGCTGTGGGAAAGCCGAACAATGTGGGAAATCACGCACCTTCAAGCGGTATTTTTCAAGTAGAGATGCTTTTGATACCGCCACACAAATGACGATTAAAATTGACTTCGAGCGTTTCAAAATACAAGAATTTATTTTTCTCTCGAAACGTTGTTTTAATTGTCATGAAATCGGCCATATGTCGACACAGTGCAAAAATACCAAGAAATGCGGCCGTTGCACCCAAAATTACCACGGTGCGACGAAAGAAAGCCCGTGTCAGAAGCCGATCTGCTCTTTGAATTGTCAAAGCACCGAACTCCGAACTGTTTGCAAAATCTGACCATTTCCTTGCAGTTAAAGTGGGTGATACTCAAGCAGGAAGGATGGGGTACATAGACAGGGTGTAGGGCTCATGATGAATAAGGAAGCTGCTAAGTCTTGTTTAGGCTGGGAAGGTATTAATAATAGAATACTAATTGCTCATTTTATGACTAAAAAGTTCAGGGTATCAGTTATAGTAATATACGCCCCTGTAGAACCGACTGACGGAGATACTAGTGACTCAGATGAATTTTACTTACAGTTACAGGAGCGAATAGACAGGATCCCAGGTGGAAATATGATGTTTTTACTAGGAGATTTTAACGCCCAGGTCGGTAGAAAGAGGGATATATGGTATCTTAGCCTAGGTAAATTTTGTATAGGAAAAGAAAAGAGAAATGGATACAGATTTTCGCAATTTTGTAGGTATAACAATCTAGTTATAACCAATACGGTGTTTGGTCATAAAATAGCTCATAAGTTAACATGGTATTCACGTGATGGTAAGACAGCAAACCTTATTCATTATGTTCTAGTAAACCGAAGACTGGCAGGATCAATACAAGATCATCATCTAGTAGTGTCAAGGGTTAATTTAAAGTTGAAGCATCGAAAGGGTAATTACCTCCCGGTAAGTTATGATGTTGGAAGACTCCAGGATGAGAATTTGAGAGAAACTTTCCAGGAACAGTTGAATACTAAACTTGAGAGTTTAAAATTAGATAATGTGGAAGATAGTTGGAATAATTTTAGAAAAATAATTTGTGAAGTTGCTGAAGGTATCTTATGGAAGAAAGCTAGAACTGAAGCTAAGAATATCATTGAAAAACCTTTATGCTTAATAGAAACGAGAAAGGACGTGTACAAGAATTATCTGAGTGATAGATCAGATGAAAACAAAAGGAATGTAAGGAAAGTGGAGCAAGCATTAAATATGAACTAAGGAGGAGTGAAGTGGAGGCCATGGATAAAATTGCCGAGGATCTGGAAGATGCAGCTAGATGGCATAATAGTAAAATATTGTACTGGCATGTTAATAAATTGAGAGGGAGTAGTCAATCCGGACTTGGCCCAGTTAAAGATAGGAATGGGGCCACAATTAGCGATAAGGAAAGAACTAAAGAGAGATGGGTCGAACATTTTTAGAATTTGCTTAACCGAAGCTTCACTTACCTTGGTAGTATTATTAGTAAAGATAGTGGGAGCAGTGAAGATGTCAAAAGTAGAATAGCCAAGGCTCAGGGTGTTTTATCACAGTTAAAAAAAAGTTTGGATGAATAGGAAGATAAGTCTGCAAACCAAGATTAGAATATTAGAAGCTACAGTGATGATAGTGGTCAAATATGGCTCTGAAGCATGGGCACTCAAAAAAGCGGATGAAGATTTGCTAGATGTTTTCAAATGAAAGAAAAGTTGAGGTGGCTAGGGCACGTTGTGCGGATGACAGATTGCCGATGATTATTCTTTTCGGCCAACCGTCTAGGGCTAAACGGAAAGCAGGTCGTCCTCGTCTGGGGTGGGAGGACGTCATAAAGAAAGATTTAAAGAAATTGGAACTTCGTGGGCGGGTGTAAAAAGGGATGCTTTAAATAGATTGTGATGGAGAAGGGGCGTCCGTAGCTGTGTTGGCCTCAGGCGGCTTGGTGCTGCTGTGAGTTGTTAGTAGTAGTAGTAGTAAAGTGGGTGATACTGTCATTATTAATGTATACCTGCCGACAGACTATAGAGACGGAAATTCTGAAACGAAGTTTGCTCTAGCATGCAGAAAATTGAGTAAATATTTGAGTAAAATCAGAGCCTCGCACCTCCAGTTGGATCTGTTGGGGGATTTTATTTGTGACCTATTGAAAAGTGATAATCCACGTACGGCTCTGCTTCTTAGCCTGATTCCAAATGAAAGTTCTCTCTTACCAAAATCTGCTGATTTCACATATATACAACCCACAGGATCAGTGTCAAACCTTGATCATGTGCTTGCTTCCGGTAGTATTGCCAGTCGTGCAGTAAGTGTAAGCGTACTTAATGAGTTTGTAGTATCTGACAATTTGCCGTTGTCTTTCAGTATTATGGCTCCATTTAACCGTGCATGGGTAATCCAAGATTCTAAGTGGCGTACTGTGGTAGAATGGAATAATATTGATATACCCCAGTACCAGCATTGCATTGATAATGTTCTCACAAAGATAAAAATACCATTTGAGCTTCTCCAGAATTCGGTTCCGTCTTCAATTAATGAAAATCGTATTTAGTTAAATATATATGCGTCACTTATTTCACATGCTTTATCACAAGCAGAAAAGCAGTTTGTCCCTCGCACTAAAGTACGAGTCGGGTCCCAAGTGAAGGGCTGGTCCCAGACCTCTTTACATGTTGAGGCTTGTAATAGGGCCAAATTCTGGCTAAGTATCTGGAAAGATTGCGACCGTCCAAGAACTGGTATCGTAAACCAGATCCGTTTATCCTTTATCCAGATCCGTTTATTTACGCCGTTTTTCAAAAGAGCTAGATAAACATAGAGCAACTATTCATTCCAATTTTTCTGAAAAGATTTTTAATAACCCAGGACTTTAGTGGAAAAATTTAACACATAAACAAAAACAAAAGCCAAACCAGTCATTTAATATCCCTCCCGAAATATGGGAACAATATTTCTCCAGAGTTTTCAGAACCAGACCCACTAATAGAAAATCCCTCCAAAGTTACACTCGAAAGGATGCTTTCGATAGGGGACAAATCAATGTTTACTGTATCAGTTTTGGATGTTTATAGTATAATTCGTAAAATTAAGAAACCTTTTTCAAGAGGTAAAGATCACGTTTGCGCCAAATACCTCCTATCCCCTTTTCTTTTTTCCCACCTTGCCCTACTTTTCCAAATGGTGTTTACAAAAGGAATAGTTCCTGCCTTGTTTTCAACTGGCCGTCTTACTCCTGTCCCCCAAAAAATAAATCCATAAATGAGTGCTAATCATATCGGCCAATAACGGTAGCTACAACTTTTTGTAAAATTTTTGAGAAGTTGATAATGCCTGAGCTGGTTGATAAATGCTATATGCCCCCACACCAATTTGGGTTCCAAAAAGGAGTAGGGTGCGTTCATGCACTGACGGCACTGTCGTCGGTCTTGATTGATGCTGATAAATCTGGAGAGCCGCTTATTCTAGGGAGCCATGATGTCAGTCATGCTTTTGATTCGATAATTCATGCGCATATCCTCACTGAATTGTATAAACGCGGGGTCAGTACCTGTATTATTCGTTCTTTGTATGATATGTATAATCATTTGACTGTCATCTGCCTCATGGAATAATTACAAAGATAACCATACCTGTTCGTCGCGGAGTAAGGCAAGGCGCCCTTATATCCCCAATTGTGTTTAACAACTGTATTCTCGATGCACAATCTCAAGCAGTTTCTTCCTGTATTTTAGAAGGGATAGATGTGTCTCTTATTGCTTATGCGGACGATGTCTTTAACCCCAGCCGAACGGTACTGGCGTTTGAGAAAAATTTTTCTATTTTGAGTCGAGAGTATTCAAAAATAAATCTTAAATTTAACGCTGAAAAGTCAGAAGTGGTACTATTCAACTGGTGCCCAGTTCCCGAAGGATTTCATATTGATCTTAATGGAGTATTAGTTGCTCCTAAATTGGAAATGAATTATCTTGGCCTCCCAATCGGTAACTCCCTTAAAACAACTAAAAAGCTTCTCATTCGCCATTTCCAGCGGCGGACGTCCAGTGCCTACGGTGGCATAGTTTCCAATAAACTTCGTTTTAATCGCCAGCTGCTAGCTAAATTATGTAACTCATTTGCGCTCCCGAATTTTTTATACCTTGCACCTTTTTGGCGTACCTTTTCGGCAGCAGAATCAAAGCAACTCCGACGAATTTATTACCGGTATGCTAAGTATCTTCTCGGCCTCCCTCCCCCCCCCCTGGGCAAGTAATTCTTGGGCCAATAGGAACTAGGATCTAATTGACCAAAATGCTGCCATCGGCAGATGCATTGCAGCGTACAATAGGGGAATAAATGGACACCCATAGTGTTCCCTTTTAAAACAATAGGTCTTTCACGTTTACTGTTTTTGTGTTTGTTATATATACTGTATGATTGTTTGGTTTATTATTATGCTTGTGTACTTGTTCCATAAGTTTTATCTTTGTTTTATTCGTGCTTGTCTATGTGCTTGTTACATTGGCTTGTGCTTTCATTTTCTGGTTTATTACTATGCTTGTGCATCAGGGTAAACGTGTCTCCGGCGTTTACCCTGTATTTATGTCTATTTTGTACAGATATTTTAAAATTAAACCTTGAACCTACTATGCTTGTGCGATTGTTCTAAGAGTTTTAATTTCGTTTTATTTGTCATTATCCGTCTTTTTCTTTTCTTTTTTCTTTTCTTCTTTTTTTATACTCCGTTCATCATTGTATTTCAACGGGTTATAAATAAATTCAATTCAATTCAAAAATTTGTGTGCTAATCTGACTCCATCAACACGTTAAGTGAAACCCTTCTATACCCACTGAAAATCTGAAGTCTCTTTGGGAATGAAATAAACAAATAAATGAAACAAAATATTTTCTTTTCAAATGCAAGCAAAGATTGACATTAAAACTTAAAATTAGAGGTCATTATCAAATATATGAAAAGGCCTACTGCCATCCCTTCAGCCCCCCCCCCTGCTTTTTAGAAAAGCTTTGAAAAGTGCTTTCCATGAAACTTTTTAGATTGTAGCGAATACTGCCAGTTTGTAATTACAAGAAATAAATTTACTGATTGCCTTTTAAAACATTTGTAATGAAAACTACTTTTCTTTTTTCAAAGCAAACATATCTAAAAGCACCTTTTCACTCTCGAAAGGTTCTAAAAAAAAATTTACACAAAAATACAAATTTTTGGGCCTCAAACACTCTTTTTCAGCCTCAGCTTTGTCTCCCAGGAGTTGAATGAGTGGATTGCTTTCACCTCCATAACAATGTCATAAAACCAAAATGAGAAAAACTTTTTATATAAACTAGGAACAAGAGAAAAGAGAAAAATTTATACAAAAGAATTTACTTCAATTATATAAAATATAAATCACAATGCAAAAAAAACAAAAAAAAAACACACCGTATAAAACATTAATATTCACAAAACTATCTAGTAGTCCATCCAGACTGACAATAAATGAGGGAGGGGAATCCCTTGAAGGCCATCTCTCATAATACGGTCCTGGTTATTTCCTTATTTAACGCAATGCATACATAAGACATAATAATAATACATAGTTCTATGCACTCAAAGATTTTGGGTAACTTATAAGAGTGGAAACTGGCGCTAATGTCGACCCAAGAAATCGCCATCTAGTATTTGGCGTTTCTTGGCATTTTTTTTAAGTTTCGGAATTGTTTTTTTTTCAAAAACTCAGATCAGACACTTATAATTTTGCCAATCACACAGACTTTCCTTATTATTACACAAAAAGGCAATAAAAAAACGCTAGATGGCACCGGTGATTTTTGTAGTTTGCACTAACACCAATTCCCACTATTATAACTAAACTAATAATGCAGTAATAAACGGCAAAATTTAAAATATATAAAACGCTAGAAGCAAAGTCGGAGCGCAAGAAAGGTAAACTGAATTGGCTCTGTGGTAATGCAAAATGTGCTAAGTTACAAGACATGAACTTTAAATGATTAGCAAAAAAAGAAAATGACTTTCGTTCTTTTCTACTTGTAATAATCACGAGTTGTTTGAACAAAGAGGATTTTTTTCTTTATATTTACACCGCAGAAAAAACAGTTATGGTATGAAAGGCTTCATTTTTCTCTCACTTCTATAAGCAAGAAAAGAAGAAATACCAGACTCCAGGGAATCAAATGGAAAAGCAGAAATAAGGATTGAACCAACTTGGTTCAAAGATTCAGATTATAAGGCTTGTGATTCAGACAAAACAAATTAAAAATGACACCTTTAAATTACATCAACAGCATTCACCCCGATAACGTTTCTCAAGAAATACATATAGCTTCTTACGAACATTAATTGAAGACAGTTCCAGTCCCTGATTATCTACATGACAGTTACAGCAAGATACAGGCACCACTTACAATTCTGGTTGGATAATAGGCATGTGCATGGGGGGGGGGGGCAATTTTGGGCTAATGTGGATATTTCAGCCAGAAACAATTTAGCAATCCCGCGTAAATACTAAATGTACAAAAACTTAACTTTTACAAAGGTTTACAAAGCTATATACACATATATACAATTATGAAACTATCAGTAACTAAGACATTCTAATAATTACAGTCGAGAACTACATCAATCTAGAAGAGGAAAAAAATTCATTCGACTGATAAAACTTGCCAGAGCTAGAATACAAACGACGTCAATATAGAACATTTTGCCCCCCTAGTCCCGTCTTAGGTCAGTTCGTACCTCAAAACCGCAACTTTTCTATTCGTTGTTTCGAAATTATGGTCTATGGCAGTACTTTTTTTCGTCAGTGTTGTCGTTCTGAACCGTGAACATAGATAAGCAAAACTGGTACTTATGCATTATACGAGAAACATTCGAGAATTTGGATCGCGAGGATCAGATAAATACTGAAGAAATTAGGATCGCGAAGATCAGATAGGACAACAACCGGTTAGTTTACACTGCATAGTGATAGAATATAATGCCTCGCCATGGATGCACATAATTCGAAGTTGTAGTTTTCACAATTTTGCTAATAAAGTATTATATTTTCATCATATTTTGTTTTATTTTATTAGTATTAGCCAAACTTCACTTCTCGAATGTTTCTTGTAAAAAACATAAGTACCGCAAAACTAATTAGATAAATTTGACAACACTTTTTGTCCGTTAAGATTCAAACACTGATGATCTGTTGCATCCCTAATAACCATACCTTCCAGGGAAAGTTAGACCTATTTAAGCTGTTAGGTGTCATATATTTTAGGGAATTTTTTACCCACGTTTCCTTTCTTTCAATTTACCGCCCACTACTACCAAAAAATTCAATAACTGCATATACCCGACTTTTATTTATTAAGAGAAAACTGGTTGGATAAGGTCCGCTTAACCAATCCAAACACCCAGATTTCATTTTCGCCTCCTAGTACTATATACAGAACCATTCAAGTCAAAGTTTTGGAACTAGAGATTTCCGAACTCTGTTATTCAACGTTAGTGGCAAGGTCACGGCACACAACCGCAGGATTTTCTTAAATGTTCAGCGTTTCTCTCTTTAAAATTAACAAAACATTTTAAACCAGTATAATGAGGCATTAAAAACGTCTACAATCAGCTTTTGTTATATTATTTGGTTGTCATGCCACTGAACAAATTTGGCTACGCTTAAAACACTTTAAATTTCCAGTTTTCCTCGCACAGGAGTTTTATACTGTTTAAAAGAAATAACATCAAATTCAGTGCACGTAATTTTTGAGTGCACGTAATTTTTGAGTGCACGTAATTTTTCAGTAAACGTAATTTTTGCGTCAGATACCTTCCTTGACGTGAAGTTTTCATTGACGCACAGATTGTTGAAGACAGATCCTTTCCTGAGATGCTGGTTTAAGAATTTTAAACAAACCCCTGAGACAAAAGAACAACATCCATTTTATAGAAAATCAATCATGATGAAAAACTATTAAAGGGATCCAGAATTACACTTACGGCAAACAAGCTTTTATTCATAAATTAGGACTTACATAGTGAACAATGGAATAATGGTAACATTTGAAGAATAAAAATATTATAATGAGAAAATAGCAAAATCTCCTGATTTCTAGTGGGGAAGAAGGAAGTCTCCGATGCCTGTCTAGCTTAGGTTGGAACCATCCCACCCAAGGAACCTTTTAGGTCTGAGCCCACCTCAAAACCCACAAGTGTAATTATTGCAAATTGTCATGTCTGCAAATCAGGTTGAAAAAGGGTTCAACCATCTTCTCCTAAACGAAGGTATTGGGCATTATTTGAAATTATTTTTTTAGAAAATTATCCTAGTCTTATTTCAAACTCAGTCATCATCGGTTTTCTGGCAGGTTTTCAGACATGAACACTAAAAGTGGGCAATTTGGGGCTAAAATATTCACATTATGTTAAAAAATTTGGCAACCTTTGTTTTAAACTTGGTTTAATTGAAGGAATGCAGACCAATAGACTTAACTAATTAATGCAGCACTAATTCTGGCCTCAAAAGGTGCTCATTTCGGGTCACTCCTTTAATTAATG
>JAQQPU010001457.1:61646-81808 GCA_029168905.1 Artemia sp. Kazakhstan ARC1039 | reverse complement strand
GGTGTTGTCGTAGAAACTTCAAAACAGGCACATTCAATTGGAAATTCAAAGAGCTAGTGCCCTTTTTAATAGTCGAAAGCGATTGGAGGGCAACTAGCCCCCCCCACGCCCATCAGTCCCCCAAACATCAAATCAAAATTTTGAGACAGCCATTTTGTTCAACGCAGTTGATTTCCACATAGAAAATATATTTTTGAGGAGGACAATCCCCCACAACCATCAGGGCAAGGGTTTTAAGTTATGCCCTTGGGGCATATATGGTTTTTATAGAAGGCGGTGTCGTAGAAACTTCAAAAAAGGCTCTTTCGATTGGAAATTCCGAGGGCTAATGCCCTTTGTAATAGGCGAAAGTGATTTGAGGGCAACTAACCCCCCTCTTACGCCCACCCTTTCCCCAAACACATCCAATCAAAATTTTAAGACAGCCATTTTATTAAACGGAGTTTTAATTTCTGAAAATTAGGTCTTTAAGGATTACAATTCCCCCAAAACCCTCAGGGCAAGGGTTGTAATTTAAGGATTCTCCGAATTCTTCATAATATTTCTTATGGAAGGGATGCTCGTATAAACTTTAGCGAGTGCTCATTTGATTGAAAATTGAAAGTTTTTGTTCACTTTTTAAGAGTCAAAAGAGATTGAAGGGGACATAGCTCCTCTCCCTCCTCCACGCCCTAAATGCATCAGATAAACATTTTGAGATAGACGTTTTGTTAAAATAGTTCAAAGTTCTGATAACAAAAAACTCCAGTGTCGACACAGCCCACCAGGACCCAGGGGTAGGCGTTGTAAGTAATGCCCTGGGGCATAACTTATTAAGGGCGGTTTATAGCTTATGGGAAGGGGTTTTGTATGGGAAGAACACATAGGAAATCTATTATAATTATCCAATTATAAGGTTAAAATACATACTCTGTGACAGATGCGAAATTGCTTTGGCACACAAATTCCAATTAAGGTCAATTCCAAACAGTCGTGATCCCTTTATGTCAGCAAGTGAAATGGTCTAAACCCCCTAATTTTAGCTATTTTTTCAATCCATTCATTGTTGTCAATCGCTGTCCACAAGTTATGCAAGCTGTCTATTGTTCATATATAAGGTTTTTATCAAAGAGGTAATCGTATAGACTTTAAAAAAAGCCTCATTCGATTTAAATTGAAAGTTCTAGATCCGTTTTTTAAAGTCAAGAATAATCGGACAGTAAGCATCCCCCCCCCATGCCATAAAAACTTGAAACTTTTTGCAATCAAAAACGAACAAAAATTAATTAAAAAAAACTTTCCGAAAAATAAGTTTTTTCGGTCATTTTAAACTTATGCTCAGGAGATACAAATAATTGTTAAAATTCAAACTCCAAACGACCAGAAATTACTATTAAAGAATAAATGAAACCCAAAACGAACTGAAATTAAATAAACAATCATAGCAAAAAACATACAACAAGTAATAATGTAAATGAATAAATAGATCTTAAAGCGAGTAATGCTTAGATTGAATATGAAAATCAAGCTTAAAACGAAAACAAATATTTTGCTATTAAAGTATAAATGAAACTTAAAACGAACAGAAATTAAATAACAATCAATGCGAACAAACATACAATATATATTAATGTAAATGAGTGAAACTTAAATTGAATGTGCAAATCAAGTTTGAATCGAATAAAGATAACTACAAACAAGAGTTTGGGTATCGTCTCACTGCAGATGCCTAAAACCTACTGCGTCATTGGCGCTTTACTGAAAACGAATTATATTACAAATGTTTTCTTTTGTGCTTAATATTGAAAATAAATATTAAAATTACAGTGAAATTTTGAAGTGATGGGCTTTTAGCAATTAATATCATTATTCATCAAATATTCAGTTTAATTTATTAGTTCTTTTCAAGATTGGTCAAGACAAATATAGTTTCACTACAAGCAAAATTTGGATACTGCCCCCCTTCTTTAACTGTAAAAACCTTAAGCCTTCTGCGTCATTGGTGCTTCACTGAAAACGAATTACTCGTATATTACAAATTTATTATTTTCCAGTTCTTACACCATTGAAAATGAAAATAAAAATTACAGTGAAAAAAAAATCTTGAACTGATGGATCTGTCAACAATTAATATCATTATATATCTAATATTCAATTTGATTTTGTTTATACTTTCCAAGACTGTTCAAGACTCATATAGTTTTGCCATTTTTTTTTACTCTGCTTTTTTTTGTAACTAATCGTATTAGTTTGTTATGAAAACATTGTATGGCTTCTAGGCATTTCTATTTGAGCTGAAAACTGCACCTCAAACTTTGTGGAACATGCATTTTCTTGCATGAAATACCAAAATATAATAAAAAGTCAAGTTTCGGAGTGTTCCACCACTCGCAAGCAAGTGCCATTGGTATTTTTGAATCCGCATGGTCAATTTAGGGGGTGGAGGGTAGACTAATTCTCGTAGCAGCCCCATTTCGTCGTGGTATGGTTCAAATTTTCAACACCTGGCGTCCGGACTATCATATAATCTACCAAGCATACAACTAGCCCAAATCAGTATCAATAAATAAATGAAACCCAAAACGAACAAAAATTAAAATAAATATTAGATTTAAACTCGAAACGAGCATAAATTAATGTGAGTAGGGTTCAAAACCCCTATGCTTTCTAAAAGCCAGAATACAATTTGTACTTTACTGAAAAAAAAAATTCAAATGAGTTACTGAAAAAAATGTGCATTGTCAATTTAATATACATATATTGATATTTACTCCCTAAAATCTTAATTAATTTTTGATTTCTTAAAGTTACAAAAGTGAAAATATTTCAAAGAATTGTTTTCAGTAAAGCGCCAATAACGCAGTAGGTTTTAGGCTTCTGCAGTGAGACGATACCCAAACTCTTGTTTGTAGTTATTTTTATTCGATTCAAGCTTAAACTGCATATTCAATTTAAGTTTCACTCGTTTTAAGATTTATTTATTCATTTACATTAATATATATTGTATGTTTGTTCACATTGATTGTTATTTAATTTATGTTCGTTTTAAGTTTCATTTATACTTTAATAGCAAAATATTTGTTTTGGTTTTAAGCTTGATTTTCATATTCAATTCAAGCATTACTCGCTTTAAGATCTATTTATTCATTTATATTATTACTTGTTCTTGCTCCTGAGCTTAAGTTTAAAATGGCCTTTACTTTTCTGTGAAAAACTAATTTTTCGGAAAGTTTTTTTTTTTTAATTAATTACAAGAAAGAACGTCATCACAAGATTCGACACAACGAAGAAATGTTTTTATACAGTTATATATGGGACCTCAGAATGGGAGGGGGGTATAGTGTCAAAAAAGTGACCATGATGCTTAGAAATAGTTTAGCATGAAATCGAAAATTCCGGCTCAAATAACCCACCCCTCCCCCTCCTCAATGCTTGGATATAGCCTTGGTTATAACCAAAAAATGGGTCATTTTTATAGTTTCATATATTTTGTTAATATCAGCTGTTCATAATCCCATATAAAAAGAACAGATTTTGTATATAACCAGAAATTATGTCCAACCAATCAGAAGTTTTCAGGCTCAGCGGGTTCGAACACGGGTTGTTCTCTTCTAGTCCATCAAGCGTTTTCACAAAGCGGGTTCTCGAGAAAAACACGGGGTTGAAACTTCACAGCTGAAAACACTTGATGCTGAGGAATAGAGTTTCCCTCTCAATTACTCGGACTATCTGTCTTGTTTTTTTTTTACTGTTAGCCATGTCTTGATGCCTACTGCAAAATACTTGATTTTCTATTCAAAATCAACTGTTTGGGATCCAAATGAGCAAACCTCATGGGCTGTGAATTCATGGTGGTTAGCCATTCTTGAATTTATCACCAATGAACGCAGAACTCGGGTATTAACCTGGTATTTCTACGGGTTCCAGATTCAAGGAACCCGGGTTCAAACTCGGAGAGAGCCCGGCAGCTGAAAACGCTTAGAAGCGGATTCGTTTTGAACCCTTAAGCCTAAAAAAGCTTTATGTAGAACTCGATAGCAAACCGTGCTTGAACCCGGTGCCTGAAAACGAAGCTCAAGTTCAAACACGGGGGTTCACAGTAATTAGCACTGAAATTTAAAAATGAACAACTAGTAACCTCATATATTTCTTTTTAAGGTACTGTGGAGATGAAATATTTTTACTCTAATCAATTTTCACTGGTAAATTTTGATACGGGCTTCAAGGATTTTCACTCAAAACAATTTTTAGCCATAAAATCTGGCAGAGTAAGAATAATTTAAGTGTGAAGGGAGGGAGTGCACGGCCTAGACCACTAGCCCAAAGACTTGACAGTTTGGGATTATCATTATTGTTATTTTCAGCTTTGTGAAATCCATTACAATAAAGAAAGGGATAATTTTTTTTAGCTAGCCTAATATATAGGCTCGCAACTTGGTGAAAACTTTAGAAAAAATCTAAAAAATACCTTTGGAATGATGAAGAGTGCCATAGGGTGCCGTGTGCCATCCATAGTATGACACGGTGACGTGAACTGACAGGGTGTCTCACGGAGGGTTGGGTTGCGAAACCATGAATCAATGGATTTAATGCATGATTTAAAAAAAGAAAATATATGGAAAATGTCTTAGGACTGATGAGGGGATGCAAGAAGGCGCCAGAGGGCCACCTGGCACCTCATAGTGTGGCAAGGTTGCATGAATTGATATGCTGTATCACGTTGAGCTTGGCTTGCAAAAACAGGAAACATTGGACCTAAGCATTTTTTATCATGAAAATATCTGGAATGGGTTGCGAAACCATGAATCAATGGATTTAATGCATGATTTTTGAAAAGAAAATATCTGGAAAATGTCTTAGGAATGATGAGGGGGTGCAAGAAGGTGCCAGAGGGCCATTCATAGTGTGGCAGGGTGGCATGAATTGAGATGCTGTATCATATTGAGCTTGGCTTGCAAAAACAGGAACCATTGGACCTAAGCATATTTTTATCATGAAAATATCTGGAAAAATGCCATTTTCTAGAGCTTAAAGTTAAGCTGGGAGGTGGGAAAAAGAATCTTTTGTCGGAGAGGGCTGAAATCTAACGCTCGGTCAAAGAAATGAGGCATTTTCATTAAAAGCCTCCAAAATATCTTAATGTGGTTTAGATTCAAATGTGCGGTTGTCAACCACGAATGCATAGTCTTGGCTTAAAGAAACGAGGCATTGTCACTACAAACTCGGTGGTAAAAGAATTTGTTTGACGGGGAGGGGTTAAAATCTAACGCTCAGTAAAAGAAACAAGGCATTTTCATTAAAAGCCCTCAAAAATATCTTAATGTGGTTTAAATTTACCTCTAATATCAACCTTCCATCCATCCCTTTGAAATTGCTTGCTAGGACCCCCGCCTTTTTTTTCATCCATGGTTCTTTTTGCTTATATTCTATCCTTTACAAGCTTTTTCCACGATTTTTTTTCCATTTTTTGAATTTAAATTGCTTTTTTCTGTGTTTTAATATTGCTTGTAAATTTGTTTTTATTAATAAAATTTGTATATGCAAAAGTCTTTGTCCTTTAGATTTCTTGATCCAGGAGGAATCTTCAAATACGTAATCATTTACGCAATGAAATATCTAAAGCCAGTGCTTTGTAACATCTCATTAATCGAATAGCTAATTTAACTTGTCTTGATCATTTTAGAAAATTTATAAAGCTGTAACAGACAGGTACATTTAATATAACCAAAACCAATAGCATTGGGATGCATGTGCGCTCTCATGTGGAAAGGGTAGGAAACATGCGATCAATTTAATCGTTCTAGAAAGCGGGCAGAAAATTCCGCCGTGCGTGGAATAGGTTATCACATAGAAAGTATTCCTTGAATAAAAATATTACGGAGGCTTTCGTAGTCCACCTGTCTAGCACTCCATTCCATTAAGGGGAAATCCCTTTTGAATCCTAATGCAAACAAAATCTTTGGAATATAAGGGTTCACTGAGAGAAACGTTGTGAAAGAAAATGAAAATCTACAAAAAACGCATATAAAGGAAAAACATGCCTTGAAATAAAATAAAATCCTAAGAAAACTCCTTAAATGAAAAAAAACATGAAAGAAAATGAAATCCTGAAGAAAAATGAAATACTGAAGAAAAAAAGTCTCCTAAAGTAAGTATTATGTAAAGCCCGTGAGCATTGTCATTACGTAATTTCCCACATGTGCGCCGTCATTACGTAACATCTCACGTATGCGCCGCCATTACGTAACATTCCATGTATGCACCGTCATTACGTAGCATCTCACGTGTTCACCGTCATTACGTAACATCCCATGTGTGTACCGTTATTACGTAACATCCCACATGCGTGCCGCCATTGCGTAACAATCCACGCGTGTGCTGTGCTCAGTTACAAGCTGAGATTCCCCACGAGGCCCTTGTCACGCGATATTACGTGATTCCCAATAAATCTACCGAGCCATGCAAGATTGCGTCATTCCCAATAAATTTAAAAACCTTATTACGTAAAAACCAAAAATAGACAAACCCTATTACTTAACAACCAAAGGTAAAAAAAATCTATTATGTAACATCACCTGCATCTCTTAGAAAACATTCCCTATGACGTAATTAGCACCTGCTGGCTGTCATGGAATGACGGGATAGGGATGTTGTGAATGGTGCGATAGGGAGGTTGTGAAACGGTGGGATAGGGCTATGGTGGAATGGTGGGATAGGAATGTTGTAGAATGGTGGGATAGGGATGTTGTGGAATCGTGGGATAGGGATGTTGTGGAATCCCCAAAGGCCTCACTATTCATGTTTTCCTTAAATTTACCTAAATTGCAGTCTCTGGCATATGCATCAATTCTTTCAAACCCTTTTCAGTGTCATATTTGTGTTTATACTGTTCGAATGTGTATATTTCCTTATTTCTCCTAAAGTCATAAAAAGAGGCGATTACTAAACAACTCTCATATATTAATATTAAAAAAAATAATCAAAGTTTGACATAGCTTTTTAAAGTTTCTTTGAACATTTCAATTTCATTCTTTTGGCATTTTTTTCGTGTATGTCGGGGAAGGGGGGATAGATGCCCTTCGATCCCCTTTGAATAAAAAAAGGTAACTGGAACTTTCAATTTCCAATCAAATGAGCCACCTCTGAGGTTTATACGACCTCCCCTTGCATAAAACGTTATATGCCCCCAAGGCACAACTTAAAACGCTTTCCCCGAGGCCCTGTAGGGTTGTGTCGACCCCCGGAGTTTTATTATGTGATTTTTGAACTATTTTTAACAAAATGGCTATCTCAAAATTTTTATCGAATGGTTTTTGGGGAAAAAGGGCGTGGAGGGGGGGGGTAGCCTTCCGATCTTTTTTTTTTACTCTTAAAAAGTGAACTAGGACTTTCAATTCCCCCAGGACATAACTTACAACGCCTACCCTCAGGCCCTGGGGGTTGTGTCAGCCCCGGAGTTTCCGTTATATGATCTTTGAAATGCTTTGAACAAAAAGGCTACCTCAAAAATTTCTTTTGGATGTATTTCGGGAAAAAAAAGGCATGGAGGAGGCTAGTTTCCCTCCTATTTCTTTTGACTCTTAAATTATGAACTAGAACTTTCAATTTCAAATCAAATGAGCCTTCTCGGAAGTTTGTGGGAGCATCCCTTCTATAAGAGCCATAGGCACCCCAGGGCACAACTTACAACGCCTGTCTCGGGCCCTGAAGGGGTTTTGTCCACCCCGGAGTTTTCGTTATATGATCTTTAAACTTTTTTAACAAAATGGCTGTCTCAAAAATTTTATCGGATGTATTTGGGGAAAATAGGGCGTGGGGGGAGGCTAGTTGCCCTCCGGTCACTTTTGACTCTTAAAAACGGCACTAGAACCTCCAATCGAATGAGTCCCCTCTAAAGTTTATGCGACGACCCCTTCCATATGAAGTACCTCTGGAAAAAAATAATAATAATAATAAAACATTGGATCCGTATGGCCTTTACTATAGGTAACGCTATGGCGTCGCCACTGATGGCAAGCCAATGTAAGTTTAAGGAATTATCTTTTTAAGTTTAAAATATAATAGGACTTTGTTTCTGCTTGTCTTAAGTTTAAAAATGACTCCATATTTCAGTTTCCTATGGCCCGAAGGCTTTTTTTGGAAATACATACATACATACATATAGTGTGTTTTGAATTAGTTTGATCTCCCCCTATCAATCCCTTAAAGCTTCAATTGAATATCCGTAACCACTCCTGAGATATATAGAGACCCGCTCTTTTGTTAACTTGAATGCACCTAGTGTCTTTTGATATACTGGAACACTCCCCTCTACATTCTCTGGAAGTTTCAACTTAACACTCTTAGCACGTTCTGAGATATTACGAACACACTCTTTTGAACACCTAGATGCATATACTCTTCTGATTTAGTGCAACACCCCCCTGAGCATTTCCATAAATTTTTAACTCAATAAACTTCGGCACTCCTGAGATATTACAGGTAAGCCACTTTGATAACCTGAATACCTGAATGTGCTCAAGATCTATTGGTTTAGTTCAACAGTAGTAGAAGTAATAGCAGTTACTGTCACAGTCCAATTCAGAGTAGTAGTAGTAGTCAGAGTAGCAAATAGTTGCAGCAGAAAGGGGTCTTCATCTTAGTCTCAAGCAGTTGCAGTCTTAAGTAGTCAGTCACAGTCGTAGTCACAGTCGCAAGCAGTCAGAGTTGCAGTCCTAGGTAGTCCCAGTTGCAAGTAGTTATAGTCGAAGTTGCAAGTACTCGTAGTCATCGTCACAAGTAGTTGCAGTCAAAGTCATAAGTAAATACTTTTTTAGACAAAACTGCATTTCTACTTACAATTAAAATGAAAATCTTTTAATAACGGGTAAAAACTCTTCAAACAGACAAAAGTTTTTCATTGTTTCAAAAACTTTTACCCTTTATTAACAGATTTCCGTTTCAATTTCACAGTCACAAGTAGTCACATTTGCAGACAAAAGAAGTCACAGTTGCAAGTAGTCGTAGTTGTAATCACAATAGTAGCCCTAAATGTTCCGGCTAAATACCTTTAGCCGTTCCTTTGATACTGCAGATACGCCATTTTGATAATTCGAATGTAAAGAGTGTCTTTTTAGATCAGTATTTCACAAAAAATTCCCTTAAATTTCATCTTAATATCCTCAGCCTTTTTAGACCCACCAAGATCAAACATTTCCCCATAATAAATCCTATATATAAGCAATTGAAAATTCGCATAAATTTTGACCCTTGCACTGGCGGCTGTGTGGGATCACGTCATCCCTTAAGGCATATATATATTGGACTTATGAACAATTCCGAACAAAATGTCTATCTCAAAATCTTAATTAGTGCTGAGGGACGGGGCCATCTTAAAAGGGCAAGAGGTTTGGGGTTGGCTCCCGTCAAATCACTTTTCAACATCTCCTAAAAGTTTCAACTTAATCCCCTAAGCCATTCTTGAGAAATTTTAGATGTACTCTTTTGCAGACACCTGAAAAGACCTCCCCCGAAGTTTTTTGAAATGAGCCCCTTCCAAAGTTTCTACAACTAGACACCGGCACCGCGCCGGCGGATCGACCGAACGCCGCCGGTTAGAGGTCCTGTCGACCGCCGAAGGAATTTCACTACGCTGCAGGCGCGCCATAGGCGCGCCGCCGCCACCAGGGGCGTTCGGTTGACTTTAAATAAATATTGCGGCAATTCTTTACTGCGTCAACCACAAAGTCGGAGCTTTTCTTTCTCGTGTGGTTTAGTATTTCAATTTTCCTGATTACAAATTAAGCAGGGCTTGCACTATTCCCAAATTTTCGGGTATTTCCCCGAAAATGTATGCGTCACCCTGAAAAAAAATTGGGTTCCCCGAATCCCCGAAAATGACGCAATCACGGTGCCACCCCTAGCGAATTATCACTAGTGACTTTCGCTGCCAAATATTACTTTGCATATCATAATTCTTCACTACTCTCTTGTTTGTTAATTTTCGTCTATTTTGTTACTTTACACAAAAACCAGACAGATGCAATTGCAATATACACATTTCTTCATATATTGACAAAAAAAGAATCGTCTTTATGAAATGAGTTTAAATCATTTCGAATGCAGTTTCCCAATTGCTATTTCTTGCATCATTCGTAGTCAAGAATTTTGTTTTCAAGTTGAATAGAATTATAGAACACATTCACTACTATATAGCTTCAGCCTTTAGTTGGATTTGGAAATTGATAGCCGACAGATTGTGTCTACAATCTGAATTGTAAGTTTGCAGATTTTTTTTTCTTTTGCTGTTTTTAGATAAGATTTTCTTAATTTTTTACTACTCAATTGTTGAACGCTTGATAGATTAAAGAAAATACAATCTTCTTACGGAAAAATTTTACCCCCCCCCCCCCAAAAAAAAACCTTCTATTGAGACAAAATTTAGCTAAAGAGTAAGTTATGTACAAGGTTGGGGAATTAAAGATTGAAACAGAAGTTACCCCAAAAATATGATTCATAAAAAATAGCAAATTACTGCCTATAGGGGGGGGGACAGGGGGCTGTCATTTTTAAATGATAAAACCTCATTTTTTTTTATTGAAAGCAGTGATGCCAAAAAGTTATCAAATTCCCTGTGAAACCATTGAAATATTTTGATAGACCTAGGGCCCCCCATTGGGACTTGTTCATTGTCTTGGGTATTTTGCGATTTCTCATAGGCTACTGGCCTAATTTGGCTTTTGTGTGTGCTCCCTTTTAATTAGATTCTTTGGATCTTATTGAATGCCACGGCAAATCTATGACTCAGTTTTCCAATAATTTGAGGTATATCTGAATAATTTCGACATTTTTGTTGTTGTCTTTGTACCCCTTTACTCATACCCTCAATTTTTTGTCAAGGAACATTAAGTTGTTTAACGTTATTTTGCGTGTTTATTGAACCATATAGTGACCTAGTTAATTATTAAGTAAGTTATTTTTTTAGTGTAACTCCGAGACGGTATCCTGTCAAGGTGGTATCCAGAGGGGGGGGGGGGGGGGAGGGTTTTATATTTAAAAAAATATTTTAATATTTTTTTTTACTGACAGTAGGGACGCCAATTTTTTTTTTAAATTTAAAGCAGAGACGGCATCCTATCGAGGTGGTATCCAGAGGAGGGGGGTAGGGAGCTATCATATTTGAATGATAATACCTCGATTTTTTTTTTTAAAGTAGGGAAGCCAATAAGTTATTTTTTTTTATTTAAAGCAGAGACGGTATCCTACCAAGATGGTATCCAGAGTAGGGGCATAGGGAGTTATTATATTTAAGTGATATTACCTTGATTTTTTTTATTGAAAACAAGGATGCCAAAAAGTTGACAAAAAGTAACAAGATTTTCATGAGCTATACCTGATACAGCACTTGTATAGTTTTATCGTCCAAAGGGAAAGGGACACATGCGTCCAACTCGTTTTTTTTCTTGTTGATGAAACGAGTTTACTTTGAAAACATTCATTCATAAGTACCAGGCAGATTCAAACTAAAACGAATTGGTGTGACGAAAGCGATATCGACATCCCCACCTAACGTTGCGCGGATGGCCCCTTGGTCCAGTGCCCAAGTTACATTAAAAGGTCAGGTCATAATAAAAGCTTTCAATTTGGGAGGTTCAAGGAGGGCTCTTTGACAGTCTTATGACCTCAGGGTACTAGATGTTGCAACGTTCTTACGTATCTACAGTGGTTTAAAAATTCGATCACCCCACAAATGATGACCAAAAATATGCACAAATATAACAAATGTAACATTTAGAATATTATGACAAATTAGAATATTATTGACCACAAGTGACTTATTGTTGCGACTTTCTTAAATTTGGTAATTTTTGTGAGCATTTGGAAATCAAAGCTTAAACTCAATAGGGGCGTTTTTTCACTCATCAATGTGCTAAGATCTTACATCTTTTGTCAGAAAACGCTTAAAAGTGATATCTTTGAACAAAGATCTTACATCTTTGGTCGTTTTTGTGCAAACGTCTTTCATCATTCTGCTCTGATCAGCGGTCTGAGAACAATGATGAGTAGATCATCAAAGTTCTCTCATCATTGTTCTATATGGCAAAACAGTGGCGGTCTCCACACTTTTTGCTAACATCAATGAGCTGTAAGATTTTAGAACAAAGATGAGTTAAAAAACGATAATCTTTGCAGAAAGATGTAAGATCTTAGTGCTAAAAAACGGGCCTAATAACTGATACTAAGTCTCGTAACATTTTGCTTGGATTAAAAGGGACAAACTAGGAAGAAAATCTCAACGTGTACCTGGAGCTACTTCAGTCTGCATATTATTTCATTTAATTACATTTTAAACGGTTGAACTTTTTATTTTGTACCTAAGAAAATAGCTGGCACTTCGTTTTTCTTCATACCGAATAAACCATTAAGTGTTTTTCGTTTCATTGTAATTGAAATGTTCTAACGTAAAGTTTTCATGATGTATTTTTCAATTTGATAAATTTACTCCTTTTAGATGCAGTTTATAATTTAGCTGATATTAGTTATTTATGAGTCTATAATTTGGAATGAATCCCCAAAAGAAAAAATTAATAGTATCCAAAAGAGCAGCCAAAAGCAATAAAAAAGCAGCAGTTCAGCCTTAGCCTACATGACATATATTCTATAAAGAAGCCAAAAAAAACCTTTACAATGTATTTTTTTTTAATTATTATTAAAAACCAGTTTTAAAAACAAGGAAGGCTTTTTAGGAATCCAAAAGAGAGAGAAAAAAAGAAAAAACAATCAATATCGAAGTCGCCCATTTCAACTGTTTTAAAGGTGACAAAACAGATATAGGCAAAGGGCATTATGAAAAAATTAAGCTTCTAAATTCAAACTTATATTCAAAGTTTTTACCCAGATAACTGACGAATTTTGTGATACGGTATTTTAAGTTTTGTATGCAGTAATGCTCGATGAAAAAAAACTACTAATTTTGATAATTATTTATGTTAAGAATACATAGCTAATAGATAATTCAACTATTATGCAAGGGTTCTAAACGCCACAGCCATTTCGTTTCTACCAGATTTCTACTTCTGTTGATGAATAACGAAGAAGACCAGTTTCCAGCCAGCGGCTATTGAAGTTTTGCACTCATGAATGGGCTCAAACCTGTAGTAAATTTAAGCTGTGACTTCAGAAAGACTGATGAAAAAATTACTGTTTGCGGTCAACAGTGATCGCAGCGGCAGAACGCCGCCGACATCTTGTCGGCGGCGCGCTCTTTTTGCTCCCCCCCCCGCCGGTCTTTCCTCATCGGCGCGGCGCCGGGGTCTATCTATAAATACTTTTTCTAAATAAAGCGGATGCGGGGAAAAAATTAAAAAAATTATTGATCCGTAGTTTGAAAACCATTATGCACTTAGCGTGCTTGGATTTTGTTCAACATTCCATCGACATTTCCTGAAAATTACATGTGGATACCCTAAGCCTTTTTAGAGACCCAGGTTCGAACATGCCCTCCTTCCCTAAAAACACATTGTATATGTAAGCAATGGGTAACTTGCATAACTTACAGCCCTTGCCCCAGGGCTGTGGTGGTTCATGTCATCCCGAAAGGGATATTTATTTCTTTGACTATTTTGAACAGAATGGCTACCTCAAAATTTTAACGGGATGGGCTTGGGGGTAAGGCAGGTAAGAAGGGCATGGAATGAAAGCTGGTTGCCCTTTGATCACTTTTTTCTCTTAAAAAGGGCACTAGAAGTTTCAGGTTTCAACCAAAAATGGACTTGCGCACCTCTAATTGCACATGATCATTGTTAAACATTCTCCCCAATATCCCCACGCGTATAGCTCTCCGTCTTACGTAACCTGGATCGAAAATTTTGTATATAGATACAAATTCCAAGTTAAAAAAACTTTTACTTATGAGTGTACTTCGTTTAATATTAACATGGTCTTTCCTCACTACAAATCATACTTTATTCTAATGGCTCAAGCATTTAAAATAGATTCCTACATATGATTATAACTAATGGCAGATCTGGGAGGATGAGACACCCTAAGCCCTCTCAAGTTAATGATGACTTTCACTTACATTTATACAAACTTGTGATAAAAAAAAATTAAACCACACAATAGATTTTAGCCTACAAATCTGTCAACAACATCAAAATGCTAGCATAAACATATATCAAGCACAAGAAAAAGTCATTCAAATTTCTCTTGCAAAAAGGTCTTACTAAGAACGAAGCTCCATTTCTTATCGTCATAGAATACTCGAATTCAGCCCCTAAATACAGGATATTCAATGTGAATCGAAAACAAATCAGACCCATTATCAGATTGAGCAAGAAATTACCCTCTGGGTAATATAAAACGGTGTTTTCAGACTGGGCTAGTTCGTCGATTCACTGATTTGAACTTGTATATTTTTCCGCATATGAGTTTTCATATGACGGGCCAAATACGTTCTTCGAGCAAAGTTCTTCTTACAAAGCTCGCATTCATGCGGTTTTTCTTCCGTATGAGTTATACTATGATCAGTCAAAGTCTGCCGACGACGGAATCCCTTTTTGCATACTTGACATACATAAGCCCTTTCCCCAGTGTGAGTTTTCATATGAGCATTCAAATAACTCTTTCGAACAAAACTCTTCTTGCAAAATGGACACTTGTACGACTTTTCTACATTATGGATTACACTATGAGTAGTCAAGAGGCGCTTTTGAGTGAAGCTCATCTTACACAATCGGCATTTGAAGGCTTTATCACCAGTGTGAATTTCCATATGTCTAGCCAAATTCTGTCTGTTGGTAAAACTCCACTCACAAACCTCACACACATATGGCTTCTCTCCAGTATGTGTTCTAATATGCTCAATTAGTCGGGAGTTGTGAGAAAACATTTTTTTGCAGATAAGACACTCATGTTTTTTTGTTTTCGCGGCTAGTGATATTCCCTCCTCGTTGCTTGGCATGTCATCCATAGATTTACAAAGTGGGTCCAGGTCTTCCTTCACAGTTATGTTGGCATAGTCAGTTATAAGAGACATTTCAAATTCTAGTAGCAAATCAGCATTGCCAAATAGCGGATCAATCTTCATACCTAAAACAAGAGGAATTAGACTCACAGTCCCGTAAATCTTCAACAATGATAGTTCAAACTGTTTCTCTTTTTTTATTAGTTTTCCCGTATTTCTATTAGCCAAGTAACCATGTAGGTAATAAATCTCTTCAGTTCATAACTAAATAAACAGACCAGAGTTAATTTCTATTTTTGTCTTAATTCAGAGTAATTCCGAGCATATAAGGTTGTGTTTTTTGGCTTTCTTACTTTAAAACCCAAACAGACGAAAATGCTGCAGTTTACGTTTACGAGTATTTACTTTGTTTTAGAGTCCTGAATATATCCAGTTCGCAGAAAAAACGAACAATCCTAGAATTTTTTTTAAGATTTTATTTATAGATTCTATAGATTAATTTTAGATTTTAGTTTTTCTCTTTTAATTGGTTCTTCTATATTTTTTTCTGACACGAGTGGTTGGCACGCTAGACTTGAAGGCCTTTGTCCAAAAGGAAGGGGGTTCAGCTCCTGTGTCACTAGTTATTTGGTTCAGAACGGGGGTCAGCGGCGTGACTCTGTAAGCTCAGTCAGAGCAAACACAGCTCTAAATAGTTACCTGGACAAAATCTGGGGAAGGTAAACAGAAAGGGAGTTTGGATGCGCAGGATAGCTGCCCCTCCCCCAGTACACCCTCCTGGCTTAACGACCATGAAACAGAGATCAGCACCACCGGTAGGGCGTTTAAAGTCCAAAGTCATATTATTTCCCATACCTATATTTAGCCCTGAAGGTACCTAGTTTTATACAGGCGAAATATCCGTCATTTTTTTTCCTTCTACTCGCCGTAGACCCTTTAAATGAAATTTTTCTCTCTTTGTCTTGTCATGCCTGTTAATTCGACTTAGATTTTTCAACTGTAAGCTTGTCGTACAATAATATGTTTCATTCTTAACATAAATCATAATTAGTCACTTTCTGTAAATATAACTATCCAACAATATCACCGTGAATACACTTCTGCTTATAAACATAATATAGTTTTAACTCAGAGAAAATCCATAAAACAGTGAATCATCAGATAAATTTAAGTAAAACTGAACAAAATCTAAATGTTAACAGCATTTTTGTCTTTAAGTATATTGCTGGAAAATGATCTAGCTTAGACCAAAACACATAAGTGGATGTCTTAGGAGAAGGTACAAAGAGGTGCTTAAAAAGGTTTAAAGAAAATCATGGTAAAATGCAAAGAGTGAGGTTCTGAATATACTGGGGCAAAAGGTGACTCGGTACTGATATTTCTTGTCCTTATTGCTGTTATATAAGCATTCAGTTGTGAAGAGATAAGTATCATAATTTCAATCAATAGACAACGTTTATCCTTAAGATTAACATTCAAAACAAGGGGATTCATCATTTTGTTTAACACAGGGTGCCATAATAAAACTAATTTACCTAGAGGCTATAGATGTCTGCCATTGCAACGTGGGTGTCCATTAATTTTGTTTATTTTATTTTTAGTTCTTTTTCAAAAAAATGACGTAATTTGATTGTCTCTCACCCAGTCAAGGTAGGAGGCAGATTTGTCAAAAAAAAAACAACAGAGAGAAAAATCTCAATGAAAAAAACAACAAAACGAGACTATCGCCAGTGGAGAGAAAAGACGGAAAACGTAAAACAACGCGGATATTTCGCCTGTATCAAAACGAGGCGTCTTCAGCACGAGAGAAACGCAAGAAGAACAAGATAAAAAAACCAAGCTAAAACTAAAAACAAATAAAACCACCACCAAAAAAGATATACAATTGGTGCAAACTAATCCACGTAGGAAAACGATGCTATTACAGTTACTTCAGTGAGAACACAAGAGCAACTGAGGTAAAATTAAAACAGATGGAAATTACGTTAATTATTCTGTTGCGAAATAATCCTCTTGTTGGCTATTACAGAAGCAAACCGTTTTAGTCTAGTAGGTAAAATAGTCCCCTGGTGATTATTTAAGATCTTAATTCCCTTATTAACTGTTGATTCACTTTTTAGAAGATTATCATAAATTGAGTCAATATTTAAATTACCTGTGGCCCTATTATCGAAAGGTGAGCACACATATGTTTTTAATTTCTACGGCTTCTCTCGCCCATTGAGTATAACACTTATCATTTGAAATAGCTAAGGCCTCATCAAATTGTACAGAGTGATCTGGTTGAAACCAAATATGTTCTGCTAAGGCTTAGACAAAAATTTTGAGAGGTTTGCTTAATTGTAGGGTTTTTTCTATTGAATTTCGATGTTCAATAAATCTTTCAACAAATTGTTGGTGAGTCCTACACACTTTTTTACGTAATTGAAATTTAAAACGAGATGCAGTTTGTTCTATTCCGTAAGTGTACAAAAGTCCAACACTGTTTGGAGGGAGGGAGGAGAAAATTCATCCAGAGATTGAAGAAAATTTTTAAAATACAAAAAGATACACATATTAGCCGCAGATTTTTAGAAAAGGAAAGTCATTTGAATCGATATTGAGAGAAATTATCCGATGTTGTACGTGATATTGTTTAATTTAATAGCTAGAAACTTTCCAGTATATCTGAATACTTACTTTGTCAGTACTTTTAATAATAATGGATCATTCCTAGGAGTTGAGAAACGAATTCCTTAAAAAAATTGCTGCTAGCATGAGGTTTTAACCTAATTGGGATATTAAATATATCTATATCAATTGTAGATATATCTGTTGTATATCTGTTTGTAGTTCTACTTACACTCTGGTCTAAATTTTGGAATTAAAATTAAGTTGTTCAAAGAGCGATGCGATATTCTATATGCAATATCAGAAAAGCAGCAATACTGGAAAAAGTGGCAAAATTGAATTTTTTCGTTTTTTTGTTTTTACTTATTTCCTTTGACCATTTTTTTCACATTTATAGAGCATTCCATTCTCTCAGAGCAGACAGACGGGAAGTGTGAATGCTTTCGCAGCATAAATACAAGATGGATGTACTTATGATCGGAATGACCCAAATATGGCAGCATGTAACTATGTACAAAATTAAGTTGTTTTAAAAGTGAAATATTGAGAGTTGGGACAATTCTTTTTTAAATAGGGAGTATTGTGGTAAAGCTGTCTAATTAAGTCAATTTGAAATTAAGTAAAAAAATATTAAGACGCAAATACAAAGTTTCGAAATACCACTTTTTATTCAGATAAAGATACACATCCTGGAATGTGTAAGCTTAGAGGGAACTTGCTCAATAACCAATTTCCTGGCTAAGTGCGTCGATGAGCCGGATGGACGCCGTTGGTTTTTCATATATATACTCAGATTTTTGAGACTGAGGTCGGACTCTTTGACTTACAGGGCGAACCTCTGCCTGTTTATTATCTTATTAGAAATACATTGGAATATTGTCGGATTATCGTAAGTGTCTAAGCATCTTATTATATATTATTATAGTTTTCTGAGACTTGTGGTCTACTTGGGACAACCAGTCCCAGTAGAATATATATATCTTATTAAACTTTGTATTAGTATATGTTAACTGAATAAAAGTATTGTGTTATAGCCAACCTCTCTACAATCTACATTTAGTCTCTCGAAAATACCCAGCTGGTACGCCTCATTAGTCCGGTCATAGCCTAAGGCAAGCTACCAAAGTTTAAATACCTTAGGGCCAGAGTTTATCTCCTGTATAAAGGGAGAATAAAGGCATCTACCCTACATCACTAAAATACTATAAAAACCACTTTACCACATTAGTGGATATAATAAAGGATAAAAAAGTCTGACAATATTACTGATTCTAACTTCTAAAGTTCCAAGCTAGTCTTTTACTAGCTTCAGATTGCATTGACAAATGCTAAGATGCTTTCGTAAGAATTCACGTTTTTGCAGAAAATGCTGGACAAATATTCCTCCAATATTAAGAATAAGTTTGGTTATAAAGGTAGGTTGAGTAGGCTTAAGAGAAGGTTTGGTTATGCGTGCCCCAGGTATAAACTCCAGGTGAAATCACTTTAAAAGTCTAAAGCCTACTAAGTCATTTGCGCTTTACTGAAAACTATAAGTGCCTATAACACTATAACAGTCCTTGGAAAGTACTAATAAAAATTAAACTGAACATTTGATATATAATGATATTAATTGCTGAAAACTCAGCAGTTCAAGATTTAATTTCACTGTAATTTTTATTTCCAATGTTGTGATAAGAACAAAAGAAAATATTGTAATATAATTCGTTTTCATTAAAGGGCAAATGGCGCAAAATAAATAGCAATTTATTTTTGCTGATTTTAAGTTTAGTATGGCCTTAACTTTTCTTTGAAACTAATTTTTTGGAAGGTTTTTTTTTAATCAATTGTCAGTAGAAATAGTTCTTCTGCCTTATTTCGGTGCATTAAAAGGTCCTGAAGCTTAATCGCGATAAAGATTGACAAACATCAAGATGAATTCAGGGGTTAGGGCAAGACGATTTTAATAAGGGAGAGGGTCCGATCAAAATGCACAAATAGAAATATTTAGGGGTTATTTAAAATGTATAACACAGAATGGAAAAGCTATTAACTAGCCCTTTTTGAAAAAAAAGAGTAGTATTCGATATACTGTCATGAAGGTAAGTCTTAATATCGACTATGTTGAAAATATACAATTTTTATTAGAACATACAAAAAAGGATTACATTTTGCAACCTTTGCTGGGTTGGCTGGTAAAAGACAAAAGGATTTTAGAGTCTTTGTTTTACGATTTTCGGAAGGGAAGCCTTGGCTTCCTTGGGTCAAATGTCAGGGAAATTAAGGCGAAAAACTTCAAAATGTATTATTTTTTAAATAATATTAAGGACTAAGCAACAGGTATTGAGCCAATATTTTTCAGTGCTATTATGTAATACTTTATAGGTTCGATATCATACCTGTTTCATTGTTACTTGTTAAATTCAACTGAAAGGAATCACACTCAAGTTTAGATTGTGTAGATGCAGTCGGACTAGCAAGAGTGGGAATGTCTTCCTCCTTTGGTGATGAAACAGATTTTTCACTTCCAAAACTCTCTTCAGCATCACTGGGTAATCTGTCTTCAAATTCTAAAAAAAAAAAACCCTAAAAATTTCCCCGGGGTATATATAAATATAAATATATATATATATATATATATATATATATA
>JAQQPU010001457.1:47317-61546 GCA_029168905.1 Artemia sp. Kazakhstan ARC1039 | reverse complement strand
ATAAAAATAAGAGAACTAAAGGAAATAGTCAATCCTTACAAAAACTTAACTCGACAAAAACCGAAACTACGCGTACAAAATACGGCACTGTTGCCGAACATTTACAAAAAAAAGCTCTTATAAAAAAAGAGCGGTTTCTTGTTTTCACTTATCTTCCTCTTTTTAGGATGTCACACCTTGTCATCTATAATGGGCGAGATTACACGCCGCAATTAGGCACCTTCTCAGTGGGAGCCTCTCCAAGGCCTTACACGCCGCGTCCCTAGGTGGCGGATAGGAGAACGTCCTAAAGATATGTATAGTACCTCCACAGAATAGGAGGCACGGACTAAGGATGCGGGGTCCTAGTCCCTGTGTGCCCATAATAGATAATGGGTCAGTCACCCCCGGGGTCGTAAATACAAGCAGATGAGGAAGAAGGTCCCTTGGATGAACGCTCAACCGGGCCCATCGGAGCGTGGGCACGTCCCGTCAGTTACAAACCTTCTTCCAGCAATGGCCTACATTGTGTGATGAACCAGAAATTGCATCGTGGGAGGAACTTGTATAGGAGGACAACTGCGGAAACACGTAGAATCCATATTTATGGACAATGGCCTCTGCGAGGTAATGGTGCTCGTCGTGAGCTAGTTCCCATGCGAATTGACGCATGCAGACTATCCACCACCTGCCTTGGATATCCGTCAAGTCACAAGAGAACCAAAATCACCTACGGACGGTTGGGTTAGCAGCCTCATTGCTACTTTCCTATTGCTGCGAATAGAACCAGAAATTCAGCCTCAGATATACCATCTCAAACCCCTTTTCGATCCCACACCGTCCAAGGACGTTTTTCTCTGAACAGGGTTGACCAAGGTGGCATTAATGTGGCCACCTGGAACGTTTTGACACTGAACCAACCCAGTTCTAAGCTTCTTCAAGCTAAATAACTAAAAAAATATGAAGTGGCAATAGCTGAAGTTACTGGAACACATCTCCCTGGTAATGATGAAGAGGACATTGGCGAAGGGCGCATGCTTCTCTGTTATCGTGACAGTCAGAAAAGAGGGAGCGTTGACATAATACTGAATAACGCCCACACAAGACCACCCTGTCATTTGCCCCAGTAGAACCGAGGCTCGTAAGAGCAAGGCTCAATGGGAATCATGAAAAAATAACCACTATCACCTGCTACGCCCACACAAATAAAATCAAAGAAAATTGAAAGGATGAGTTTAATACCCTATTAAGTTCTGAACTCTTGTCGGTACGTCCTCATGACTACCTCGTCCTCAAAGAAGACATAAATGTTAGTATTTCAAATAAGCCTGGCCCGTGGAATCAGTATTGTATCAGAGCTCAAGGTGAAAACATCTATCAAGATTGAATTTATTAAATTTAACGTCCGGTATGTTCTTGAATTAATCCAGTGACAGGAGATAATTAAGAGATCATTTAAAGGATGAAGTTTGGAATAAATAAATAACAGTGGACTTTTGGTAAAGTTGACCTTGATTCTTGATATTCCGTGAGGACATAAACTGGATTGAACTTTGAATCTAATTGGATTGCACAACAAGTGAAATTGAGTGCAGTAAGAGATTAAGAAATATTATTAATTTTGAGCATTCAAAGAGTGTAGACGTAAAGTGATTTAAAAGACATTAACGTAACCCTAATTGGTAAGCAGGAGAGGGGTAGTTCCTCCCGTCAATCAGAATCAATACTTTCCCTTTTAATAATATCTAAATATTATTGTCCTGAATGTAGAAACCCAACAACCAGTGGGACAGTTCAGTGCACTAAATGCAGCCAATGGTAGCACCCCAAATATGCAAAGATTACTCTTGGTTTAAGAGAGAAATTACAGAAATGGCTTTGCTTAAACTGTGATTTTCCCACTTCCCCTTTGATCACGAGTGATGAAAAACTTACTGCCAAAGTTACGCCAAAAGCAAGCCCTAGATCTGTTGCAAAAAACACGCCTATAGTCACTCCCAGGTCCTCAAATCCCCAAGCAAAGACAATAAATAGGCCCAGCATAAAGCAGAAAACTCCGTGTCGATTATGCAGAACATATACGAGAAATTTCAGCGTTAAGAAATAAATACTCTACCCTCGAGAATGAACTTTCAGCCCGTGATTATGTTATCGATAAGCTTGGCAATGAAGTCAGGTCTGTTTCTGAGAAGCTTTCGATTGGTATGCAAGAATGCCGTAGGCTAGACATTTTAGTCGACGAAAAAACAACAACAATCGATTCTCTGAAGATGCAGTTAAATCAGTTTCAAAACCGGTTTCCCCTGGATCAAATCCCAAGCGGCCATGAACTTGGGACCCAGCCAGCCGCCCAGAATAACCAACGCGAAACGAATGCTATAAGCGTGACGTCAGTTAAATGGGATACGCCCCTTCCAAGTGCGGTAAATAATAATACTGACATAGCCGCAAGTGATGAGAATATTGTGATTCCGTTTGACAAGTTACAGGAAGAGGACTTACATATCATTTTCGAGAAAATAATCAAGCCACCATATAAAAGAGAGTGTTGGTTCTTTCGGAATGGGTTTTGCAAGAACGGAGCTAGTTGCAAATTTGCTCATGAAAATAAAGTGACTCCGGTAAACAAAAATACAGTTCGACCTCGCCCTGAGCAGCCCAAGTCAAAAGGGGTGTTTAAATTTTTCGAAAAAGGAGCATGTAAATTTGGTATTAACTGCCGGTTCCTACATCTATGTTATAATTTCCTTGCTAAGTCATGTAGTAGTATTGAATGTGACAATCTGCTTTTCGGTTGGCCCTAAACGGTCGATCAACAATGACAATCTTTAGCAATCTGTAATTCTTCATCCGCAAATCTTGTCCCCGACAGGATAGTGGATCATTACTTTACCATAGCTTCCATCTGGCCTTGATTTAAACTCGGCGGATTACTTAATTCAAAAAATTGAAAATCGCCCTGAAAGGTCCCCGTTTTGAGGAATTTCCACAATCCAGAAAGCCAAAAATCAGCTCTTTTATAGGTACGGTATTTCACAAAATGACTTCCAGAATTTGCGTTTTGTTTTTCAATTGTAGAAATTGCATTCGCAGCAGCGCGTTGACACCCAAGAGAACTATCTTCAATTATTTTGACGTGATGTTAGAATCCAATGAATAAATTCCCATTTATTGATAATTCCTGTTTATAAATATTAAAAGAACTAAGATTCATAATAAAAATCATGGGACTTTCCATGTTTCCATGGACCACAACAAGGAAACACATTACCGTAAAAGTCAAAAACTTAGCAAATACAATGTTTTAATGACCCAAATTAAAAGTTGATTTTGTGCATCAAAGCTGACATAAACTTCATACGACGAAATCTAATTCCGTGCGGTGTGGGATAGCGAAAATTTCAATGGGAAAATTTTAACATTCTTCTTACATATTGGGTAGTTCTTATGACTTTTAATTTGGCTTGTTCCTACAATTTACTAGATATAGCAAATTATCTACCAGTTTCACACTACTAAACGCTTTTATAACCTTGGAGAACTAGATAAAACAAACATTAAACTTACCCTCGTTATTTGCAGAGGTGTTGGAATGGCTTATTGGTTCCATCATATCTGAATATAAATAAGTTTACGATAGCTTCTTCTTTAGTTTCAAAAGTTTTGTTCAAGTGACATTTTCAAAAGATATATCAGGAACAAATTTGGGTACTCTGTGTTTTATTAAAGAAAAGTACCAGCAAAAAAGTCCTAAATTCTGAAAAATAAAAATAATAAAGTCTTTACTATATATCACAATATTGCAAATTCCATATATTACAATAAGCAACAATAATGCCTTAATTCTTGCCTTACACAGTTAACCTACATCCTTCCGATTTTTTAATAAAAAAAACTTTGAAATTCAACTTGTTTATTTGGTCAAAATTGGTTTTATAGGTTTTTTTTTCATTTTCAATTTGCCAAATTAAAAAAAAAATGTCTACAATTGCCCCATAAAAATGGCAAGCAATATGTAAAAAACAAACAAATAGGAGAACATGAAAACTCCAAAGAATTCAGCTAAAAGCAAAATAAACAACTTAAATTAAGTGTACATATAAAACAATATCAAATGAAGTTAAAGCAAACTGATAAAAATAAAGTAAACATTTTGTTAATGTCATGGTTAGTTTAGAAGGTGAATGATCCAACAACATTATCTTTGTGAGCATTATGGATCAATACCAGAGACGTAGATGTTCACACTCATAACTTTGGAAAGAAGGGGGATGGGTCAAAAACAGGGAAGGAGTAAATTTTATAGGTCTAATTTGTTCACAATTCCAAAGATAAACCATGAAATCTTTCCCCTGTTTTGGGTTCAAGGTACCTATCTCTTATAGCGCCTATGTTAAGTTCTTCATCTAAGCAGAACCTATCTCTCTGACTAATCCTAATGAAATATCACAAAATATAATGAAAATATAATAATTTAGAAAAAAAAAATTAGGCTATATATTTGCACAAAGTCTAGCGGGTCTGCATGCGAAATGTGTTAGGAGCAATTATTCTACATATTATGAAGTAAGAATTGTTTCCTAACTTCACACTGTCCAAATACTTTACCTCTACCTCCCCTAAAGCGCAAATACATAGCCCAAATTATATATTTCCCATCTATTCTGTCACTTGTCTTTGTCTTGTCTCACGCTAGGCTGAAAGAAACTAACGAAGAAACGGGTTCTGCAGCGCGTCAATGGATAAAGAACTTAACACAGGCGCTATAACAGATAGGTACCAAATATAATATTTGACAAATACCTTACATGGTATTTCTATTTTTGCTTGCTTCTACCTTCATCAGAGGCAACGCTATAGCGTTGCCTATAGTAAAATCCATGCAGTTCCAATGTTTTATTAATTTTTTTTTACCAGAGGCACTTCATATGGAAGGGGTCGTCGTAAAAACTTCAAAGGGGGCTCATTCGATTGGAAATCGAGAGTTCTAGTGCCATTTTTAAGGGTCAAAATTGATTGGAAGGCAACGAACAGCCCTTCCACGCCACCATTTCTTCAAACACATCCAATCAAAATTTTGAGATAGCCATTTTGTTCTACGTAGTTGATTCCTAGATAAAAATTATGTTGTTGAGGAGGACACTCTAAAACAGCCCTCAGGGCAAGGGTTGTAAGTTATACACTGAGGGCATATAAGCTTTTTATAGAGAGCTTTGTCGTAGAAACTTCAAAAAGGGCTCATTTGATTGGAAATTCAAAGGGCTAGTGCCCTTTTTAATAGTCGAAAGTGATTAGAGGGCAACTAACCCACCTCTCACGCTCAATTTTTTTCCCAAAGAAATCCTATCAAAATTTTGAGATAGCCATTTTGTTCAACGTGGTTGAAAATTCTGGAAATAAGGTCTTTGAGGATGACAACCCCCCCACCCCACAGCCCTCAGGGCAAGGGTTGTAAGTTATGCACTGGGGGCATATAAGCTTTTATTTTATAGAAAGCGTTGTCGTAGAAACTTCAAAAAGGGCTCGTTCGAATGGAAATTTAAATGGCTAGGGCCCTTTTTACTAGTCAAAAGTGATTGGAAGGCAACTAACATCCCTTCAACGCCCACCATTTCCCCAGACACATCCAATCAAAATTTTGAGATAGCCATGTTGTTCAACGTAGTTAAATGTTCTGGAAATTATATCTTTGAGCATGACACTCCCCCCCCCCCCCAAGGTCTTCAAGGCAAGGGTTATAAGTTATGCCCTGGGGGCTTATATTGTTCTTACGGAAAGAGTGCTCGTATAGACTTCAGAGAGGGCTCATTTGATAGGAAATTGAACGTTTTAGTTCACTTTTTAAGCGTCAAAAGATATTGGAGGGTAACCAGCCCCCCCATGCCCTTTTTTGACAAATGCATCCGATAAAAATTTTGACATTATTATTTTGTTAAAAAATAGTTCAAAGACCATATAACATAAACTCCGGTGTCGACACACCCCCCACGGCCCGGGGGTAGGCGTTGTAAGTTATGCCCTGGAGGAATATACGGTTCTTATAGCAGGGATGCTCGTATAAACTACAAAGAGGGCTCATTTGATTGGAAATTGAAGGTTCTAGTTCACTTTTGAAGAGTCAAATGAGATTGGAGGGGACCTAGCCCCCCTTCTATGCTTTTTTTTTCTAAAACCCATCTGATATAAACTTTGAGATAACCATTTTTAAAAAAATAGTTCAAAGACCATATAACGAAAATCCCAGGTCGACACAGCCCCCAGGGCCCATGGGCAGGCGTTGTAAGTTATGCCCTGGGGGAGTTTATGGTTCTTATAGAAGGAATGCTCGTATAAACTTCAGAGAAGGCTAATTTGATTGGAAATTGAAAGTTCTAGTTCAGTTTTTAGAGAGTTAAAAGAGATTGGAGGACAACTAGTCCCCCAACACCCCTTTTTTCCCGAACGCACTCGATAAAAATTTTCAGAAAGCCATTAAGTTAAAAAATTTTCAAAAGTCAGATAACAAAAACTAAGGTGTTGAGACAGCCCCCCAGGGCCCGGGGGCAGGCGTTGTAAGTTATGCCCTGGGGCATATTTGGTTCTTATGAAAGGGATACTCGCATAAGCTTCAGAGAGGGCTCATTTGATTGGAAATTGAAAGTTCGAGTTCATTGTTTAATAGTCAAAAGAGATCCAAGGGCAACTAGCCCTCCCCACGCCTTCTTTTTCCAACCCCATCTAATAAAATTTTGAGATATACATTTTGTTAAAAAATTAGTTCAAAGGTGGGATAGGAAAAACTCCAGAGTCAATACAACCCACCAGGACCCGGGAGAAGGTGTTCTAAGTTATGCTCTAATGGTATGCATGGTTCTTATGAAAAGGATGCACATAGAAACTTCATAGAGGGCTCATTTGACTGGAAATTGAAATTTCTAGTTCAATTTTTAAGAGTCAAGAGATTTAAGTGCAACTAGCCCGCCCCAGCCCTTAATTTCCCCCAACCCATCCGCTAGAAATTTTGAGATAGCCATTTTTTAAAATATAAAAAAAAAAAATTAGATAACAAAAACACCGGTGTCGTCACAACCCCTCAGTGCCCAGGGGGTAGGCGTTGTAAGTGTTGTCCTGGGGCGTGCATGGGTCTTATGAAAGGGATACTCGTATAAACTTCAGAGAGGGCTCATTTCATTGGAAATTAAAAGTTCTAGTTCACATTTTAAGAGTCAAAAGATATCCGAGAACAAATAGCCCCCCCCCCTCACACACACACCCTTTTCCCCCCAAGTCTATCCAATAAAGTTTTTAAAATAGTCATTTCATTAAAAATAATTCAAGGTCAGATAAGAAAACTCCTGTGTCGATGCAACCTCCCATGGCCTGGAGGCAGGCGCTGTAAATAATGGTCTGGGGGCCTATATCGGTTTTATGGAAGGGATGCTTGTATAAACTTTGGAGAGGGTTCATTTAATTATAAATTGTAAATTCTCGTTCACGTTTTATGAGTCAAAAGAGATTGGAGGGCACCTAACCCCCCCCCTCCCTCCACACCCTAATTGCATCAGATAAAAATTTTGAGATATACATTTTGCTAAAAATAGTTCAAAGTTCAGATAACAAAAACTCCGGTGTCGACACAGTCCCCAGGGCCCGAGGGTAGGCGTTGTAAGTTATGCCCTACGGGCATATTTGGTTGTTATGGAAGGGATAAATGTATAAACTTCATAGAGGGCTCATTTGATTGCAAATTGAAAGTTGTAATTCACTTTTTAAGAGTAAAAAGTGGTCGGAGGGCAGCTAGCCTCCCCCAACACTCCATTTATTTTTTTCTCAGACACACTTCATTTCATATAGAAGGGGTCGTCAGATAAACTTCAAAGGGGGCTCATTTCAAAGGGGGCAAACTTTTTTCACTTTGCTTTTGTTACTTTGATTCCAGTTCTGATACTTTGATGAAGTTTCTTTTTTTAACTTTTATTTTGAAATAAGGAATTTTTAAAAAACTTTAAACTTTTTGCAATCAAAACAAACAAAAATTAATTAAAGAAAAACTTTCCGAAAAATATGATTTTCAAAAAAAAGTAGGCTAAAGGCCATTTTGAACTTAAGCTCAGCAGATACAAATACCTGTTAAAATTCAAACACAAAACGACCAGAAATTACTATTAAAGGATAAATGAAACCAAAAAAGAACAGAAATTAAATAAAAAATTATAGGAAAAAACATTCAACAAGTAATACTATAAATGAATAAATAAATCTTAAAGCGAGGAATGCTTGGATTGAATATGAAAATCAAGCTTAAAACGAAAAAAAATATTTAGCTATTGAAGCATAAATGAAACTTAAAACAAACAGAAATTAAATAAACAATCAGTGCAAACAAATATACAATAGATATTAATGCAAATGAATAAATAAATCTTAAAACGAGTGGAACTTAGAACTGGAAAAGAAAATATTTTTAATATAATTCGTTTTCTGCCTCTTCAGGCAGCATCCAAACTCTAGTTAGTAGTGAAGCTATTTTCGTCTTGAACAACTTAAGAAAGAACTAATAAATTAAACTGAATATTTGATGTATAATGATATTAATTGCTGAGAGCTCATCAGTTCAAAATATTACTATAATTTTAATGCTTATTTTCAATATTAAGTACAAAAGAAGATATTTTTATTAAAATTGGTTTTCAGTAAAGTGCCAATGACGCAGTAGGTTTTAGACTTTTAGAGTGAGAGAAGGAGGCGATACCCAAAATCTTGTTTGTAGCGATTTTTGTTTGTTTCAAGCTTGATTTGCATATTCAATTTAAGTTTCACTCGTTTTAAGATTTATTTATTCATTTACATTAATATCTATTGTATGTTTGTTTGCATTGATTGTTTATTTAATTTCTGTTTGTTTTAAGTTATATTTATACTTCAATGGCAAAACATTTTTTTTTCGTTTTAAGCTTGATCTTCATATTCAATCTAAGCATTAATCGCTTTAAGATCTATTTATTCATTTATATTATTACTTGTTGTATGTTTTTTCCTATGATTGTCTATTTAATTTCTGTTGGTTTTGTGTTTGAATTTTAACAGGTATTTGTATCTGCTGAGCTTATTTTAAAATGGCCTTTACATTTTTTTTGAAACTAATTTTTCGGAAAGTTTTTTTTTACTTAATAAAAAAAAGTCTGAACTACAAAACATACAGCAAATGATGGCAAAGGTCTGTAATAATTTTACCTTTCTGTTCTAGGTGACCTGGGTTTCTATGTCTAAAGAGTAAACGTTGAGACTTTCTACATGGTGTCAAATCCTCAAAACAACATGGAAGCCAACGTCCCATACCCTGCAATGAATTGGACAAGTGATAACCTAAACGAGGCATGGACAAGATTTAAGAATCATGCAAAGCTGATGTTCCATGGACACCTTAGCGGAAAGACAGAAAAAGTGCAATGCGCCTTCATGCTGATCTGGCTTGGAGATAAAGGGCGAGACATTATTAGTACCTTTACAATTACAGCTGAAGAACAGGACAAAATTCAACCGTACATGGACAAGTTCAGTGAATATTTCCTCCCTCAGTGCAATACAGTGTTTCAAAGATATCTCTTTCATAAACGCGATCAACGAGATGGTGAACCAGTGGATCAATACATAACTGATCTGAACCTTTTGGCTCGTGAATGTGCATATTCCACAAAAAGCCATGAGAGATGAAATGGTAAGACACCGACTTGTATGTGGCATCTCTCCAGCAAAAGTCAGAGAGAAACTCCTCCAAGCAGGTTCCAATCTAACTCTGTCACAAGCAATTACTATAGTGCAAACACATATAGAAACCCAGGTGCAGCTCAGGACAATGTCACAGCCTGATGCATGTGGCAGCCAAGCTTATCAAGAAACATGCATAAAGCATGAAGTGGATTTTGTCAGGAGGGCAAAGAAATCAAACCATGCCCCATCTGTATGACAATGCTATTTCTATGGAAGGGATTATTCACCTTCCCACAAATGCCCCGCAAAAGGAAAAATATGCAGTAACTGTGACGAACCAAACCATTTTGCAAAGGTATGCAAAAGCAGAAAAAAGGCGGTGAATGTAATAAATCAACGAGATCAAACAAACGAGCATCAACCAGACAGCAATGATGAGCTCTTCATTGACACCATAAACATGGACAAAGATGATGATCAACCATATGTAAAGCTCACAATCAATGGACACATCAGTATCACTTTCCAAATTGACACGGGTACATAGGCCAACATCATACCTGAAACATTTTTAAATACCCTCAAACCAAGGCCCAAAGTCAATAAGACGCTACAAATCCTTACTAATTTTGGAGGACAGAAGATACCAACGCTTGGCGTTAGTAGCCTTAACTGTGCATACACCAACGGATGCACTGAGACACAGCCCTTCTTCATAGTGAAAGACGCCCCTGTTCCAATCCTAGGCTTCGAAACCAGCAAAAAACTAAAATTAATTAAGCTGATACTTACTGTGACAAAACCAACCCCATTCAAAGAGGAATTCAAAGACCTATTCCAAGGTATAGGACAGCTCGAAGGTGAGTGTCACATAACACTCAAAGAAGGAACCGAACCTAAGGCTGTACCAGCCAGACGCATCCCAATATCTCTCCAAAATAGGTTCAAGAAGGAACTAGACAGGATGGTAGCACTTGGGGTCATCAAAAAGGTTACTTAGCCCACAGATTGGGTAATTGCTGCAGTTGTGGTCAAAAAGCCTGACAAAAGCCTCCGGGTCTGCATTGACCCACAGGACCTGAACAAGGCCATCAAATGACCCCACCACCCAATGCCCACATTTGACGAAGCAATACTAAAACACTCCGGTGCTAAGTTTTTCACCAAGCTGGACGCCCGTCATGGATATTGGTCTCTCGTCCTTAACAACGAATCATCTCAACTAACAATATTTAACACTCCATACGGCCGATTAATGTTCAAACCCATGCCGCTTGGGTTGATTTCAGCGCAGGATGAATTTCAACACCGCATGGAAGAGGCATTTGAAGACATCAAAGGTTTTTCTGTCATAATCGATGACATCATTATATCTGGGGAAACCATAGAGGAGCACGACTCAAATGTTCGCAGTGCACTAATCAGAGCACGCGAAAGAACTGTGAAATTCAACCTAAAAAAAATGTGTGTTTGGGTGCAACAGCATACCATACTTTGGACACATAATATCAAAAGGTGGTATCCACCCAGACCCACGAAAGGTCCGTGCACTGAAAGAAATGAGAGGCCGATCTACCAAGGATGAACTACAGACCATACTGGGAATGATGACCTACCTAGCAAGGTACATCCCCAATCTAGCATCACCAAATCAGCCCCTACATAACCTGGCAAAACAGCGACAGCTCAAGTGGGAGCCACAACGCGATATATCATTCAACAGTATCAAAGAATCCATTTGCAGCTAATTGGCATTTTTTGATTCAAAAGCAGGGAACATCGAGCTACAAGTTGACGCTTCGAAGTTTGGCCTAGGAGCCACCCTTATTCAAAATGGGAAGTCAATCTCCTTTGCATCACGCTCGTTGAACACCACCGAGCAGAACTACTCGCAGATAGAAAAGGAACTATACGCTATTCTCTTCGGCTGCATACACTACCACCAGTAACTCTATGGCCAGAAGTTCATAAATGTATCAGATCATAAGCCTCTCCAAATGATCCTGAATCACCCAATATCAAAGTCGTCACCAAGACTCCAGCGGATGCTCTGAGAATCCAACCATACGACTTCACCATAACATTCCACCCAGGAAAAGAGATTCCAGTTGCCGATGCCCTGTCACGCATGTATCTCCCTGAAGAGGATGGAGAGATACAAAAAGAGATAGAATCATATGTGCATTCTGTTATGTCAATCCAACCAATCAGTAATGACAGACTTAAAAAGCTCAAACAAGAGACAGCAGCTGACACTCAATTGGTTGAACTGGCTAAGACAATCAAAATTGGTTGGCCAGCATCCAGAAGGAATCTCCCAGCAACTCTCACCCCATTCTCGAATGTCCGGCATGACCTAACGGTCATAGACCAAATCATACTAAGAGGAGATCGCCTGGTCATATCCAAAAACTCCCGCAAAGACATCCTCAACTGCATAAACGCATCACATCTGGGTATCGAAAAAACTAAACAGAGTGCTCACTCAGTCATTTTTGGCCAAGGATGACAAAAGATATTGAAGAACATATCAAACACTGCTATACATGCACCAGACTCCAGAACTCTAAACAGAAAGAGCCCTTGATGCCACATGACATCCCTGACTTACCATGGCAGAAAATCAATTGCGACCTCTTCTACCAAAATGGGGAATACTTCCTCATTACCGTCAACTATTACAGTCCATTTTTCGAAATGGATAGAATGGGAAGCAGTGCATATGCTCACCATATAATACTGTATCTGAAAAAGTACTTCGCACGTTATGTAATTCCTCGTATGCTCATTACCAACAACGGCCACCAATTCACATCATCCGTCTTCCGAAAATTCATATCGAATTGGGAAATATATCAGACCACATCCTCACCACATTTCCCCCAATCAATCGGATTGGCAGAAAGGTCCTTACAGACGGCCAAAGATATCCTGAGAAAAACCGATATTGCTGGAAACGATCTTGAGCTGGCAGTGCTAGAGTACAGGAGCACCCCAGTTGATGGTCTGGCCTCCTCATCCCAATTGCTAATGAGCAGAAACCTCAGATCAATAGTCCCATGCACCAAAGAATTGCTTGCACCAAAGACCATTCACCATAAGCAGTTTCGACAGAATCGAATGAAGCAACAGTCACGCCAGAGCAAGTACTATGATCGACAGTCAAAGCAACTGAAACCCCTACAAATTGGACAACCAGTACAAGCCCAAGTCCACAGCAAAATCTGGCAGGCGGGCATTATCAAAAGAGCAGATGTGAATCCCAGATCCTACATAGTCGAGACAAACGACGGAGCAACCTACAGAAGGAACAGGCGCCACATAAAGATATTCTGTCAGCAACCACCACCATAACTGACCACCACCATATTCTGTCAGCCAGACACCACCATAACTGAAGAGATCCCCCATACAGATACTCCAACCACACCACTGAGCCTTTCAGAAACAATGCCTACCCCCGACCCTATAACACCAGATTAAAATCGTCTGAAACCCCTCACTTGCATTCATAGCCCAACATTTAACAGGCCCATACCAGTACCAAGCACCAGTCACGTGACCCATACAGAACTCCATGATACCCCCTACATAACCCGTACCGGTCGCGCTGTGAATCCAGTCCAGAGGCTTAACCTGTGAAATGGTAATCAGTGAATTAAAGGAATACCACCCCCTTTTTTTCTAAAGTGGTGAACATTGTAAAAAAAAGGAGCAAGCCTAGCGCCTCCTCATAAAGAAATATAGTAATGCATAATGGCAGTGTGTTTAGTATTTAAAAGTGGAATTTGTTTTTTATTATATTTTTGTACCAGCTCGCTAGTTTGGAAAGGAGGAAGGATGTAATATTCTTACCTTTCTGTTCTAGGTGACCTGGGTATCTATGTCTAAAGAATGAACGTTGAGACTTTCTACAGGTCTATTAATGTTGTCCTTTTTAGAAAATTTGCCTTATATTTCCTTAGCTTTCAGACTAAAAATACACACCTTACTTTGCCCAAGAGAGTTGGACCACCAAACAGCCCAAAGAGACAAGTAGGAAATTAACAATAATTTGATAGGAAATGTGGTTGAGATGTCGACAAACAAATGAATTAAATCCAAAAACCTAAGTTTCTTTTATCCCAGTCTAAGAGTCACATCGGGGCCAAGATTGTTTCAGTCAGCTTATGGGCCACAATAATTTTATGTATAGGCCTACAGGCGTTCAGAAAATGTTTTGAGGGTATTTGAGTTAGGAAAATGAAATTTCTAAACTATATTCCAACCCAAACTATCCTTTCTCAGGTATTTTGGAGTATCTACCTCCATATTTTCTCTCTCCAAAGGGCATTTCCCTATGATAATTTGGACAAATATTATGTTAATAGCAAAACTTTTAAAATTATATCTATATATTTTTAATATTTTCTACGTATCAATAGTTTTGGCAACACAGAAATCAGATGACAAAAAAAAAGATGAAATATAACTTTGAGTGCTCTTTCCAAATATAACAAAAATGCTCCATCACAATTGCATAGCACCCATCAACTAACAAAATCAGCATAGTTATATATA
>JAQQPU010001457.1:18637-46917 GCA_029168905.1 Artemia sp. Kazakhstan ARC1039 | reverse complement strand
CCCCCCCCCCCCCCCCGCCCTTCGCGGGGGGGGGGGAATTGCAACAGTACCAACTATAGTTTTCAAAATTACAATTAAATGGGGATTTAAATGCTCTTTTTTGCTATTTGATTTTTATGTTACAGTCGATGTTTTTTTTTTACTCTGCTCAATTCCTAAGAGGACACAAATCAATTCGGTAACAGGGCTATAAGGGGTTCTTAAGCATTACTCTCCACTTGAAGCAGTCAATAGGGAAAGTAGTTCTTACTGACGATGAGCTTAAGTTCAACTCAAATGCCAATTATGATGCTCCTTGAGGCAATCAAATATTAGGAACCATTTGGAGTCACAATCCAAAAGTCATTACCACTCTCTGCATCTTTGTGATCAAACTTAAATTATAGGTAGAGATGTGCTTGGAAATACCAGTTTATGAAAAAGATAGGGTTACACTTGACAGCAGCCAAGAGTTAACCAGCTAAAATGACTGAGGGACTTAAATCCCTCCCATATAGTGCTGGAACCGATTCAAACTACCCAACCTTACCCATAGACAAAACATGGGAATATCAGCACTACTTATAAGATCATTTCTAGGTAAATAATTCCCACTCTTCTCTCATAACCAGCCACAGAATTTGCCATGGCAACTCTAAAAAAAGTAATAAAGACATTTTGCCAATCCAACAGTGATGTGACTTTTTCCTCAGTACACACATCAAGCTCTTAAACTCCTCTAAAAGAGAAACAGTATTGGCATCTAGTGCAGACACCTTCAAGGCCAAAGTTGACATAGTAAAGTAGCACTAAGTGGATGTATGAGCGGAAGGTCCATGAATCATCAGCCAAAAAATAGTAACTCACAACTGTGGAGACTACATGGAATAAATCATTTGATTGCTCCAACTTGCCACTTCTAGGGTAGGCCTAAATATTGTTTAATATACTTTTACAGAATATGTAAAGGATTTCTTAATTTTGAAAAAAAAGATACACTACTGTGTCTTAAAATTACACCCAAATCCTTGAATTGTGTTTTCAAATCCTAGAGTCACTGAAAAAGAGATTCCAACCAAGATTTAATACAAATATTTTCTTTTTTTGTAAAAGTTAAGAAAGGTAAAATACCTGTCTTTTTTGTACTTTTATGAGGCTAAGAATTATGGATGAAGTAGAAATAGAAACAAGTCTCAGCCCTGGGGATAATTGAGGTTATAGATTCACTTCTGAAAACTTTGATAGGCTATGCAAAACTTTATTAAATTCCAAGGACTCATTTTCATAAGGACAAGGGCTGGACAATAGGTTTCCATCCACTTCAGCCTGTATTTTCATGTTAGGCTTGTTCAAAAGTTTGCTGTTGCTTTTGTCTATCTCTTAATGAATCGGATGGTGCTCTTATTCAAATCTGCTTTAAACCACCATAAACCTTAAGTTGTACACAAGCTTGCATACAACTCATAAAACTTTAAATAACATCCAAAGCATTTTCAATATATTTGAGATTTAAAAATGGTACCTATTCCTTGATTAGACAGGCTGTTTTATAAAATATTTAGGGGTTTGACTTGGAATAAAAGACTTGCTCATCCTTTTGTTTTGGCTTGTACATGTTTGCTATCTTGCATAGCATGGTATGTGAGTTAGGTAAATAAAAATGTCAGAGATGAGTGCAGGCCAAAACTATGCCCAAGGTTGCTGATTACAGGCTACTATCCCTACACTTTCTTTATTTCTAGGGCTTAGGAAATAGCAGAGAAGATCAGTCTATTCATATCTAAATGTTACCCATACACTTTTTACACTATTTTTTAGTTCTTCTTACAACTTGTAGGTTGTAAAAACTCAATTCTTGTGATCCCATTGGAGTTCAAGTCATACAAGTTTTTTTTTTCTTAAGCTAAAGCAATATACCCACTAGTAAATCTTTAAAATCTTACAAATCAGGATTTAGCAATGGATTTGGGTTCAAGTTCCATTCCTCATGATTAATGTCATTTCTAGATCTATGTCTGAAGGTTTCATGTTTATAACATGAAGTTTGTCCAAGTTTATTAAAGGTTAGTGCCCTTTAAAGGAGGAAGTTGTAGAGTTATTTACTTCAAAAGGCCTTCCTAGGGTCCAACTTAGACTCTGGAAGTATCATTTGACTCAACCACTTTCAAAGATAGAAAAATACATCTCGTTTGTCGCCATTTGATAAGGATGAGACATTAGATTCTATAGACCAGGCCGGCAGTGCTGGTTTCCATTTCATGGCCCTTTGGCATGGAAGTGCAAATAGGCGTAATCATTTTTGGAGCCAAAGCTTTTTGTTTAGCCAATAGTTGTTTTAATGAAGACAGGAGTTCCTTTGCTGTCCATTTTAAAATCAGTCCCAGAAGATCAAACAATCTGTTAACCCTTTCATGCCTGATTTATGAAACAAAGTTACTAAAATATATATAATATTTAAACACATTGATATGATGCAAATAAGATAAATGCATGAAAAAAAATTCACTTAGGAATGAAATAAAACTGTAGTGCCATGCAAAACCATCTGGCAGTAATACTCAAGTCTTTGCCATACCACAATATAAAGAATTGGTTTTTAAGAAAAAGAATAGTTCTGTTTTGTATTTCATACATTTACCATGTTGTATGTGTTGATACACTATTGGCATTGAGTTTTCTTTACTTGTCAGGTAGTTTAGTGGCTCCAGTCATCAGATCTAACCCAAACAGCAGGTTGAAAGTCTGTCTTCAATATTCAAAGGCTTTAGAAACTGTTTTTTTTTTTTTTTTTTTTTTTTGGGGATAACCCTGCCATATTTTATAGTTTGAGTGCCAATGACCAGTCCACAAGACAAATTAAACTTGAACCGGAGCAAACTGAGCACCTATAGTATCCTGGCCTGCTTGCACAACTGGTACAGTGAGCTAATAACTATGTGATTAGCTGGAGTATTTTCAGCATAAACAACTTTAACAATTTCAAATGCACTAATAATAAAAAGTAGAGCTTAATCATGGACACATACTTGAAGCTTGAGCCAAAACTTAGAAAATGCTCTCCAATCTTTGATATGGGATCTAAAAGTTAGACCGACACATCTAATTCACACTAAGACAGTGTAGAAAAGCAAAATAAGTGCATTTGGAAGTAACCATTGGTGATTTGCTTGATTTTTCATGAAACTATGTTCAGTGACACATAACTGCACATCAGTTATTATGAAGAAGATGTAGTACCAAAGACAGCCTGCTTTCCATTTAGCCCAAGACAGTTGGCCAAAACCAACGATCTTTGGCAATTGGTCAACCTGCATCTGCAGAACCTGCCCTAGCCATCTCAACATTTCTCCCATTATAGCCCTAGAATGCAAGATTAAACCACGCTTTTTGTACAGCTTACTGTTTGAAATACAGTCAGTAAGCCAGGTATCCAGAACAATCCACAGGCAATTTCTCTGGAAAACATCTAGCAAATCTTTCTCTGCTTTTTGGAGTGCCCATGCTTCAGAGCCAAATTTGACCACTGTCCTCACTGTAGCTTCCATAATTCTCAATCAACTGTAGTGAATTGAGGCGTGCGTCCTGAACATCAGATCATTTACCCCTCTTCTTTCTGGGTTGGGTTGACAATGTGTCCCAATCTTTGAATATTTCTTCTTTTCTCAGGATAAATTCATATCCTTCTTCTTGGGACAATTCACTTGAGGCTGAACAGGATGTTGCCTTTTTATGAAAATTTACTAGTCGCAAAAATTACGTTACTATTAAAATAAACAGCGCCATTGTAAACACTGCTTAAAAATATTCGAAATATGGATGAATATGTAAACATGTAGATTAGCTAATTAGATAAGAAATGTGGTATAATCGTAGTAGGGTTTACCCAATTCAATAAGTCAGCATAAATTGATTGCTATACATACTGTTGTAGGTTTAGATCCATTAACAGTTTGAAAGCATGTATGAAAAAATCTCTTTTTGAAGATTGGGTCAAAGTTTTTACATCTGTCAGAGGGTTTGAATTCAGTCCTAGTTGAACTTTCAAATTGAGGAGATTCACTTGTTTTCTTTCCAGCATTTTACACTTCAGTAGTATGTGCTCAGGGGTTTCTTCTTTGATCTTACAGTACCTGCAAAATGGGCTACTGGCAACTTCTCCATTTGGCTGCTTAATTTTATATGAGAATGAATGGTAGTTGAAGTTAGCTGTATTTGTACTCAGGCGATGAAACCAGACTGATTGCATCCTGGTTGGAAAGGGGGATAGATTTGATGGCTTTAATTTGGGTAGTGTTTTCAGTCGCAATCTAGTTATGTCCCTTATAGTTAAAGGCTTCACTGGTTCCATTTGGCTTCTTGCTCCTTGCTTTGCTATATTGTCTGCTTTTTCATTTCCTTCTTTACCCAGGTGACTAGGTATATATTGAAATTTAATAACACAGCCTAATCTTCCAATGCTGCTAAGGTTTTCTTTAGTTTGATGTAAGTCTATGTCCAGTGTTTCAAAGTTAGGGTTTGTTAGGATATTGAGAGCAGATTTGGAGTCAGAGAATACTACTATATGTTTATTGCTCTGTTTCAGTTTAATTAGGGTATCTAAGCCCAGATTGATTGCAGCTACTTCAGCTGTTAGTATGCTGATCCCTGCCTTATGTTTTTCCATAATGCATAAGCTGTGCTCTCTTAGAAAGCAGCTTCCACATCCATCTTCACTTAATGATCCATCAACATACAGTTGGTTATATCCATCATATTCCTTTTTTAAGAGCTGTCCAAAATGTTGGATTGCAGTTAGGGATTCAATTTGTTCCTTTTTTTGGGGGAGGAATTCTAGTTTAACCTCTGGGGTGATTGATATTCATGGTGGATCTTTTGCTATTTTAGTTTTAACATGCTCTAGTTTGATGGGGTATTGCGTCCTGGCCATAATTGCTGACATCAGTGGGTGATTTTTTGGCTCTAGTCGGCTAGCTCTGGCTTTTGGAAATAAGAAATGGTGAGGGGTTGTTTCCAATTTTGTCAGGTTTCTTATGGTTAAAAGTTTGTATCTATTTTCAATAGGTAGAAGCCCTTTGTTCTTTTCCTACATCCTGTGGCGAGGCAGATTGCTGTATTTTGCACACATTCTAATTTGTTGAAGAGCTGTTTTGAGCAAGTTGAATAGATAATCAGGCAATACTCAATTACTGGTCTGATGTACTGTGTGTAGAGTTTTAGGAAGGATCTATCCATACTACCCCAGGTTGTACCACATAGTCTTTTAATAATTCTCATCTTTTTCATGCATGATTGTATGATATGGTCAATGTGAGGTTTGAAGGTGAGCCTGTTGCCCAGAATTATTCCAAGGTATTTAGTTGCACTGGTAGTTGGGATTGTAGAATTTCCTAGGGTAACTGGTTGTAATTCTACTTTTCGTCTTTTATGGAAATATATGATCACTGATTTGGGGACTGATATGGGTAGTTTCATGCTGGTAGAAAAGTCCTGGAGGTTATTAGAAATAATTTGGAGTTTATTTGCAACTTCAGCAAATGTTTTCCCTGTTGCCCATGCTCCAATGTCATCTGCAAAAATTCCATGTGGTGAGTCAATTTTTAATGCTGTCATATACAATATGAATAATAAGCAGCTAAATACAGCTCCCTGTGGGAGTCCCTTTTCAATAGGTCTTGAGTATGATAGTTTCCCATTTACTTTAACTTTAAAGGTTCTATTATCTAGAAAGCTATCAATCAGTTTTCTGATTGGTTGGGGGAAACCTAATGCATGGAGTCTTTCCCCTAGTATGTCTTTTTGTGCGTTATCATATGCTCCTTCTAAATCAATCAGTATAGCACCCAGTATTAATCCCTCATTCATAGTTTTCTGTGCATCTGTCACAAGTTTCAAAATGATGTCTATAGTTGAATGGTAAGCTCTGAATCCAGCTTGAAATTTTGGGAGGATGTTATTTGTCTCTGTATACCACTTGACATGGTTGTACAGCATTCTCTCAAACAACTTACCAAGGGTTGGTAAACATACAATTGGTCTCTATGAATGTGGGTCATTTTTGGGTTTCCCTTGTTTGGCCACTGGTGTTGTAATTGCTTGTTTCCATTGCTGGGGGAATACTCCTTGTGTGTAACAGAGGTTAAATGCATGTATAAGAGATTCTTGGAAATTTCTTGGAGCATTTGATATCCAAGAGATATGGATTTCATCTTCACCTGGGCTTGCTTTTTTATTCATTTTATTAACTGCTTGCAGGAATTCATTTGTTTTAAAGGGTTGTGTTAGCTGTGTTAGCTCATAAACTGTATTTAATCTTTCATTGTGCCTTTGCTTATTTAACTCTTCTTCGTGGGCAAACTTCTGTTGGTAGATGTCAGCAAAAGCTTCAGCTTTTTTGCTATCATCTTCAAGTTGGATATCAGATACAAGTAGGGGATGCTTAATGTTATTCTTCTTTTTTCCTGCCCCATGATTCTGTCTAAAAATTGGTGTATTTTTGATTCAGGTGTGTATCTGTCAATCTTTTCCAAGTAGGAAGCCCATGTCAGGGCTTTGGCCTTTCTTGTGTCTCTTCTGAGTCCTGCGCAGGCTTTTTTAAATAGGATGCATGTTTTGGGGTTTGGGTTTTTTCTACAATTCTTTTCTGCATCTCTTTTTGCAGTAAATGAGGCTTGACACTGGTCATTCCACCATGGTTTTGATGTCTTCCTTGATGATTTGTGTATGAATTGTTTGTTGGTAGTTCTAGGTATTGATGATATTGCAGCTACTTTGAGATGAGTAGTTAGTCTTTTGGTACAGAATTCTGTGTCTTGGCTTTCTTGAATTGGCATTTAATCAATATTTTTTAGAATTTCTTTATATTTAGTCCAGTTTGCCCTGTTTTTGTTAAATTTTGGTGTGTGCTCTTCTTCTTCATAAACAGTTCTACTAATTTCTACCAGTATGGCATAGTGGTCTGTTATTAGGTGAGGGACTGTACTTATTTTTGAGTATCTAGATAGTTTATTTGGCATTAGTTGTAGGTCAATGGTGGAGAAAAGGTTAGTTTTGCAGTCGTAATAGGTATTCATACCATGTGGTGTAGCTATTGACATTTCTGGGAATTCATTTAATAGGTTTTCTAAAAATTGGCCTGCCTTATTGGTTTTCTTTCCTCCCCAAGTAGGGCTATGAGCATTGAAGTCTCCTACTATTATTATTTTCTGATGAATCATCTTAGGTGCAATTTCTGTAAGGAATTCCTTAGCTTCTTTGTTACCATTGGGATTGTAAAAGGAGTATATTGTTAGTGTTTCTCTATCTTTAAGACTTATTTTTACTCCAACTACATCAACCTCACTAGGGTATTCCTTTGGTATTATGAAGTTGTGCTTAACATCTTTCCTTACAAGAATAGCCAAACACCCTCCTTTCCTGCCTGATGATCTTTCTTTCCTGTAGAGCTCATATCCTTCTACCCATAGTGTACTTTCTTGGTCAAGGTGGTTTTCCTGGAGACATATAACATGTGACCTGACATATATTCGCCCAATATTAGAGTATGCGTGCCCTGTATGGGGTCCACAGGTTCAGAACACTGCCTATATGAGCAAAGTACTCAAATCAGTCCAGAAAAGAGTGGTGAAGGCCATACTGTCTGATCAGTACACCGATTACGAATCAGCACTGTCTCAACTAAATTTGCCGTCACTCCACGATCGCCGTTTTCAACTTATCTGTAAATTTGGCCAGTTTCTTCTGACAAATGATAAACACAGAAATATATTACCCCCAATGCTGACAAAAAAAGTAACTACAAGATCAAAAGCAACAAAGCTAGCCCAGCCCAAGTGTTGCACTAATTGCTTCAGCAATTCGTTTGTGCCTTTTTATGTTTCTGTCTACTATAAGTGACATGTGTATTAATTTTTTTGTCTTTGTTTACTTTGTAAATAATAGCGCGATATTTAAACCCTGACTATGAAAGCTTTTATGTTAATAAATGATTCTGATTCTGATAGTGAGCGTGTGTTCCATTGGAGGATCTTTAGTGTTGTTTTGCTCTGGTTTTGTAATGGATGGTTGTGGATTTGGTCTTTATGCATTGGCCATTTAGTGGTAAGCTTGATGGTTATTTAGAATGGTGATTAGATCTAGCTCTGCAGTCTCTACTAAGCTTTTAGAGAAGTATTTTGTGACTAGTTCTCTCATGATGACTGCCTTAAGTCCTTGGGGCATTTTAGCTTGCAAAAGGAAAGTACTTGCCATGCTGTAGGCTATGAGGTTGGTGATTGCCTTGGCTGTGTTGATGGGCATTGATTCTGTGGCCTGGTTTGTGGCTGATGCTACTGGAGCTAATGGCTTGGGGTTTTGCTTGATACCTGGTAGGCTTGTGGGTCTTGCTTGCCTATTGCTGTTGCTGGTGCTTGCTGGGGCAGGGAACGGGGAAGAGAATCTGGCAGGTATTGGAGATTTTTGTGGTGTGCAAGATGTTCTTGGTGTCCATGGGGTCTTAAGCATGCTGTATGTTGGGGAGAGGGGTGTGTTGGGAACTGTTTCTGTGGGGATAGCTGGCTGGTTGTATTTACTCACTTGTTGGGCAGCAAATGGGATTGGTATATTTTTTATTTCAGCCATTCTAATTATGTTAAGACGCTCTCTGTACTTAGGACATAGTCTTCTATTATCAGAATGATGGGGGCCATTGCAATTTATGCATTTAGGTTGGGCTTTACAGTCATTGCTTTCATGTTCTTCTTGGCACACTATGCATTTGTTTATTGTGGTTTTGCAATGCTTGTAGGTATGGCCTAGTCTATGGCACTTTTTACACTGGATTGGTTTATCCTTGTATGCTTTATGTGCCTTTGGCTGCCCAAATAGAAATATTTGTTGGGTGATCTGGGGCTGTCCATCCAATATGAAAAGTACAGTCCTACTTGTTTGTGGAGTGTTTATTCCTGGTTTACCTAGGCGGTGGATAGCCTTAACTGGAATGTCTTCCCAATTGGCAGTCATTAACCCCTCTTTTAGTTCAGCTTCAGGGATTTCAGGTGGTATGTTGTATACTACAATTTTTTCTTCTTTTTCTTGAGGTTTCCACTTTTCAGTTGTCACCTGGATGCTTCCAACAGTTTTTAGCTGCAGAGCTGTGTTGGCATGGTTAGCTTCTGGGAACAGAACTTCTAATGAGCCATCTCTAGCTATGTTGATGTTGAAATTACATCTTAGGGCCTTGAAGAGAGTTAATCTTATCTGCTGTATGTTCTTAGGTAAGAATAATGTCTCCTGAGATTTTGGAATCAATCTTATAACTGTTCCATCATGGATGTATTTCTCTGTAGCTTGTTGGGTTAGGCTATGAATTAGGAATGGTTGGATGGTTTGGTAATGGCCTCTATGGTTTGTAGCCTGTAGAGGACTATTAGATGGCTTCTTCCTTTTTGATTTTCTCTGTACAGTGATGAACTCAGTTTCTACTGTGCTGGTTTCTGGTCTTTCCTGAACTGTGATCATGGTATTGTTTTGGCTATCATCAGATGTTTAAGTTTCGATTTCCAATGCAGGATTGGGGACTTGATTTGGGGAGAGTATTATATCTCCCCAAGACCTGGCCCCTTCCAAGTGGGGGCCAGGTGGATCTGGTTTTGAAATTCAGTCAAGGAAAATGGCAAAAATATTGATAACAGGTAAATCAATACAATAATTAAATCAGCTAAGATACTTGATAAAAAAAAGGATAATAATTGTAATCCTCCTCAAAATGGTAGTAAAAAGGATAATTTTTGTATTATTTATTTTCTAGCCAATGTATTCTCAGCAAACGTTATTTAAGGAAATATTCCATGTCTATCTGAATGTTAAATGATTCTAATCTTGCTTTGCAGACTTATCTTCCTATTCTTCCAAACCTTTTTTAATGTTAAAAAACACCCTGAGCCTTGGCTATTCCATTTTTAACATCTTCACTCCTCCCACAGTCTTTACTAATAATACTACTAAGGTAAGTGAAGCTGTCCACCTGATCAATCTTTTCATTACCCAAAATTACCTTTTCATCTTCACTTATTCCTAGCCTTAGTGACTTAGTCCAAATACATTAAAAAGATCAATATAAAGGGGGATAGAACACAACCCTGCTTAGCTCTTGATTAATACAAAACCAGCTGCTAACCTCATTTTCTACCTTAAGGTAAGTAGTAGCTAGTAGACACTTTTTATGTAGGGAAGGGGGATGTTACCAGATGTCTCAAAGAGTGCATTTTAACATCCAAATATCCTAAGACTCATTTAGTCTTCAGATAAATATAGAATGAGTTTTGATGAAAAGGGGGGGGGGGGAGGCAGAAATTGACATATAATCCCTTTTGAAAATTATTTTTAAACATTCTACAATAAGCATTTATATCATTCCATAAGATGTACTAAAGGTGTAATTGTTCTGAAACTAATGATGACCTTGTGAACAAAGGTCAGAATAGGTTAAATCCTAGGAAAAGTAAACAAACTGCAGCTGGACTTGCAACCAAAAGAATTCATTCAATTTATAATTCATAAATGGGTTGACAAATTTGTGAGATTTAATTAGGGGTTATGGGCCAGGGGTTAGCTGACCTTTATTGTTTACTTCAAGTATAAATATATTCTTCATTTTTTTATAGATTTCCACTTATGCATTGTGAGGAGACAAGTGTATCATTATAGACCTACAATTTTGTTTATACTCCAGTGCATGAAAGTGTTATTTAATATGTGAGTTTTAATTCCTATTTATTTAATTATATTTCTTTCTTTTTTCTCTTTGTGTGCTTAGTATGTTTTTTTTTTTATGTAATTTAAGAAAATTTTTTTTCCATTGAGAAATGTTCCTAGATGTGGGGCTGAAATATTTGGAGTGTGTTTGTTTAATCAAGTGTTTATATTGTTGTAATTTTTCACTGCTTTATCAAAATTAAAGCCTGGTTTTTCTTGCTTAATTTTGTGTAAATGAAAAAGCAGTGTGGTCTAAGAAATCATTTAAGAAAAGTATAATAGTAGTTAAATGAATAAAAAGGCTCTTCATGTCCAGTAACAGGATTTTAGGTAACAATTTCAGTCTTTGCCTGAAATTCCGGTCTTTGGTATAAATTTTCTTCCTTCTTCAGCAGTTGGCAGCCTTTGAAAAACATAATGTATTATCTCAGGGTGCCTGATGTGTTGTTTTGGTGTAAAGCTTATCATTATTGACCACTAATTTCTGGTGATTTTTTTTGGTGAAAATCTGGTGATTTTTTTTGGTGAAAATCTGGTGATTTTCATGGTGAAGAACTGGTGATTTTTATTTGGTTATGGTGGCAACCTTGTATATTAGCCCATTAGGGAGAATGATGGGTGGGTGGTAGCCTACTAGAGTTAAGTGAAGTAGCCTACTTTTAGGAATGACATGAGCATGGTATTTTAGGAATGTTTAAAGTTGTTTTTAGAATTTTATAGTGTTTTGTTTTGAGTAGGCTTTACTGTAGACTAATTGGCTTACTTTAATCCTAGCTAAAAGTGCTTCAATTTGCCTTACCTAAACCCCTTCTTACCCCCCCCCCCCCTATTGTGTGGCAGAGAAGATATAAATTAGGCCATATGTTTCTTATGTATTTTTCCATTTCTTGATTGGGTTAATTTCAAGATGGCATTATAATTTAGCTAGGATGAAAGTGAAAACATAATTTGATGCCTATGCTCTTTCATAATACAAATAATTGCTTCTGTTGCAAATTGCATCTTGAGCCCTTAAAGGGGCCCAAAAGGTATTTCATTTTTGTAACCACACAAAGAAGTTATAACCTAACCTACAAAATACTTGATTTTCAATTCAAAACTTTTCAGTTTTTTTTTTCAAATGCTGTCAACAAAAATAGCACCAAATTTTGCAATTCAAAACTTAACTGTCGACAATTCAGGGTATATATTTGCACATTACAGGGGTGGATAAAGTTCATAGGCTACTAGATTTAAAGTGGGCCATATAATTTAGCTAGGATGAAAGTGAAAACATCATTTGATGCTTTTTTTTATGCTCTTTCATAATTCATTTAAAAAACCTTTGGGGCGCCTTTAAGAGCTCAAGATGCAATTTGCAACAAAAGCAATTATTGTAGCCTATTACAAAAAAGCATAAAAAAGACATCAAATGGTGTTTTAACTTTCATCCTAGCTAAATTAGTTCCACCTAGAAATCTAGGTAGATGTTTACCAAATCCTAATCTATTTGAAAAAAAAGATTAACTTGTGCCAAAATGCATGAAACATAGGCTATAGGCCTATAGTTTGGGCTATTTGCACATTAGGGGTGTAGTAGCCAACAGTGATTCACTTCTAGGAAAGTTAGCAGTAGGCTATTTAAAACAATTATTTTCAGAATTTTTTTCAGTAGGCCTTACAAGTTTCCTTTAGGCCTAGATGTGGTCAAACACCAAATTTGCCAACTAGACTATCAATCTTAGCTATTAGCCTGGATACCAAGACAAGTTTCATTTCTTTCTTGTTTCTATAATTTACATGGAAGCTTGGACGTCAAATTGAGAAACAGGTTCTATTCCATAACTCAATGATGAATCAAGTAACCAACATTTACAGAAATTCATCAGCTAATTTGAGGATTTTGAATTAGGTGATTTCAATTTTTCTTCAGAGCCATCTATTTTTGACGCTGACTCCAAAGACAGATAGGTGAAGGTACGTTTTCATTTCGGATATTAAAAACAAAGCGGGAGGAAAGTCAACGAACATAATAGCCTAAATTATTTTTATTTCGTTTAAATTGGTTAACTTTCGTTTCATTTTGTCCTTAAAATGCCAAATTTAAATGGTATTACAAATAAATAACTTGACACAGACCTTTTTTGATTTCTAAATTGAAAAATTCTAGCCTCTCATTGAAGGAAGCGGGTGGTAATACTACAGTAGTCTTTTATTTGGGTAGTTCTCTCAAAAACATTGGAAGTGCTTATGATTTAGATGTAGCTTTTGAAAGCTACATCTAAATCATACGTGTGGTTTGAGCATTAATTTTAATAGGTATATTGCTGTACACTTGTCATGCACCAATCATTGCATAAAGAGGATAACAAAAGTTGTTTGTTGCCGATTGTATGCTGTAGCATCGATTATTTCAATTTCCATTAAACAAAATGAAAATCCAAGTTCTATTGCTTGACAACTAATGACAGGTATTATTACTAAAAATTATTACTGTTTTATGACGCTCTTAAGGCTTCCGATGGAACGATCTTAGAGTAAAAGAAGATAAAAAATCTCATTAAAAGCGGGAATCGCTAAACGAGCTAAAGTAGAAATTACTATCTAATGATAAAATTGATTGAAAACTTAAAAAAGAAGATGATGTCCAAGTTTGAGGGCTATGGGGTACAAAAGTTTCTATGGAAGAAATTAAATACCTTTCTTGCGAATATACATTAGGATCTGTATGATCCACAGCTTGACTCCGACTCAGCCCGACACATAGTCCAAGAATCTGTTTCTAACCTATGCCTAAACAACAGTCGTGATTGAATGAGAATAATTTGGATTTCTTAATTTATAATTTTCAAGAGCTTTTTGAAATTATTTTACCAGATAGACGGCTATTACATTTATATTGCCTTTTTTCAAAAAAATACAGCTAAAACTATAAACCAATAGTTGGATATACCTTCTCAAAAATTAATTTAAACGTGACTAAAGAAAAATAGTTTTATCTTTAATTCAGAGTACTTTAGGGCCGTGAACTATAATAAATTACTATAATTAACTTGATGACAATGAAAACTATGGTTCTGAAAAGACTGAAACGTAAAATGTTTGCATCTCTTTCGGTAAGGTAATTTTCACACTGTCGGTCAAATCTAATCTAAATATAGTCTTTTTTAAATTTTTACTTTCTGCTCACCGACTTTTTTTTTTATCAAACCGACGTTCTGTAGAATATTTGAATGTTTTTATTTTATATGCTTAACGAAGAAATTTTCCGAGGGGAATAAGCCTAGCACCTATGTTTTCTAAAGGACTTGACTCCTTAGGCATTACAAATGTATCCCTTAAATTAGCTCGTTGACGAGTCAGACACAATAAGTAACAAGTTAACTTGTTAACGGGCTAGTTTTCTATTTAAATTTAATTTGTATACGTTTTTGACATTACTACGACTACTGCTACTGCTAAGAACTAAAAGCAGCACCAAGTCGTCTGACGCTAACACAGCTTAGCATGCCCCTCCTTGATCCCATTCTATTCAAACCATCGCTCTTTAAATCCTCCCAAGAATTTTCTATTTCCCCTAAATCTTATATTACGACTTCCTCCCACCCCAACCGAGGATGGCCAGCTTTCCAAATTAGCCCTAGATGGTTGGCCAAAAAGGTCAATCTGTCAACCTTCATCCACAGAACGTACCCAACCCATCTCAACCTTTTTCTTATTATGGCCCTAGAAAGCGGTTTTGAACCACACTTCACACAGCCTACTGTTTCAAATAAGGTCAATCAGTCAGGTACCGGAAAAATGAGCCGACGATTTCTCTAGAAAAAATCTAGCAAATATTCCTCCCTTTTTCAGAGTGCCTATGCTTCAGAAACATATCGGACCACTGTCATCATCGTTGCTTCAAATATTCGAATCTTTTTCGAAGACTTTTCTTCCTATTCTTTCAAAAAATCTTCAACTGTGGAAAAACAACTTGAACCTTGGCTATTCTACTTTTAACATCTTCAGTGCACTCACCATCTTTGCTAATAATACCCCCAAAAATTACTGCATTTTACATGATAATGTTTACAAGCTTCTTATAATGGTTAAAGTTTTTTGTAAAACTAATACTACTGCTACTACTACCAACAACTCACCGCAGCACCAAGCCACCTGACGCCAACACAGCTACGCACGAAACTTCTCCATCCCAATCTATTCAAAGCCTCACTTTTTACACATTCCCAGGAAGATCCCATTACCTTTAAATCTTTTCTATGACGTCATCCCGCCCCAGACGAGGACGACCAGCTTTCTGTTTAGCCCTAGATGGTTGGCCGAAAATGACAATCTTTGGAAATCTGTCATCCTTTATCCACACAACGTGTTCTTGGCACCTAAAACTTTCTTTCATTATAGCCCTAGAAAGTGGTATTGAACCTCCTTTTTCGTACAGCCTACTATTTGAAATACGGTCAGTAAGCCGGGTACCCAGAACAATCCGTAAGCAATTTCTCTGGAAAAAATATAGCAAATCTTCATCCGGTTTTCGGAGCGCAAACACTTCATAACCATATTTGACCACTGTCATCATTGTAGCTTTTAATATTCTAATCTTGGTTTGCAGACTTATCTTCATATTCTTCCAAACTTTTTCCAACTGTGAAAAAACACCCTGAGCTTTGGCTATTATACTTTTAACATCTTCAGTACTTCAACCGTCTTTACTAATAATACTACCAAGGTAAGTGAAGCTGCCCATTTGATCAATCTTTTCGTTACCCAATATCACCTTTTCATCTTCACGTATTTATATCCTTAGTGACTTAGTCTTCTTAACATTCATTTTGAAACCTACTCTAGCACCCTGAACTCGTGAAACCTCTAAAAGTTCGTTCATTTTGCTCAAAATTTCATCTGGGATGCTTAAATCATCAGCAAATCTAAGACCAGGAGATTTTTTCCTTCACATTTGATTCCGTGGTCTCCCATCACCTTTTCTGTGCTCCTTAAGACAATATCCCTGCTTAACTCCTGATTTAATACAAAACCAGGCGCTAACCTCATTTCCTACCTTAACCGCCGCAGTGTTATTCTCGAACGTAGCACTAATCACTTTAATGTATTTGTCTGGTATATCATACAAGGATAAAATTTTTGTTAAAGCTCATCTATCAACAGAATCGAACGCTTGCTCATAATCTATAAAACTGAGGACCAAAGGTGTTTGACAACTCAGGCACTTCCCAAATATTAACCTAAAAATTAAAATTTGATCGACACATCCTCTACGTTTTATAAAACCGCACTGTTCTTCTCTTAAAATCTTTTTCTACATCATCTCTCAGTCTAAAAAGTATCATATTACTAAGTAATTTGCTACATACAGAGACAGCCTAATGCATTGATAATTACCATACTGGCTCTTATCACCTTTCTTATAGAGTGGCTTAATTAAGAATATCCCAAAATCGTTAGGTACTTCCCTTTTCTCAAAAATCATATTCATTATATTCGGTAACTTATTTCTAACCTCAGAGCAACCATATTTACAAAACTCATTTACCACAGCATCAGCACCTGGAGCCTTATTATTTTTTAATTCTATTTTTTTATTTCTTTGTAAAAATACTGATTTTATTTTAAATATTTTATAGTTTATTGCAAAAGCAAGTAGATAGGACAAATTCCTGATGTTAATAACATGAGCGATAACATGTATTATAGAAAAATGCAGTTTTTTCGTAAAAAGTTGATTATATTTTAAAAATAAATTTTTTTTAACTACAAAAGACTTTAGCCACATCAATTTCCTTTAAGATGAGCCTTTAAACAGCTCTCTAAGATGTTCCAGTGCCAAGCTATCTGAGGAGTAGGGTCGGATAAAGGGCGATCCAAAACGATTGGGCCAAATCGGAATCTGCTTTTGAAAGTGCCCCACGTTACCATCAAATTGAACAATTGATTTTCAAAATTGTTAAATGTCCTTAACAATTCCAGCAAAGGTTCCTTCAGGAGAGAGATCATTTTCTAGTCTAAAACCAATAAAAAATATCTGATATCAACAGTAAATCAGGATAGACTAAATAGTTTAGCAATTGTGTTGATTGAAAGTAAACTAACCAGGAAAATAGATTTTAAAGATCAAAGAAATATGTAGTTAGAATATTAGTGAAACGGACAATTAGAATAGGTCAAAAACGAAATTGAAGAACATAGAAATGTGCAGGTAAAAAATATAAGTGGCAGCGAGAATCATAACAACTCGGAAACGAAAGTGAAGAACAAAAAAATAATATGCGTTTGCAAGACAAGCGACAACGAGGATCAGAACGAATCGAAATCAAAATGAAGAACAGAGAAATGTCTGGTTAGAACATATACGACGGTGAGAACAAAGAAACATGCAATTAGAAGATAATAAGCAGCGAGAATTACAAGCAACAATAGGAATCAGAACGTACCAAAAATGAAAGTAAAGAACAAAGAATTGTAGGCATGGCAAACACGCCTGAGTGAGTATCAGAAAGTGTCAAAAATGACAGTGAAGAACGTAGAACTGTACATTTAGAAGACAGCGACAATCAGAACGAGTCAAAAAAGAAATTGCAGAAGGAAAAAATATTATGTTAGAAGAACAACACCATCACAATCTTTGATGCCAACAAACTGTGGCGTAAAATCCAGTGAAAACCTAAAAATCTCTTCATCCATAACGCTGAAGTCCCCATTTAACTTTCTTAACGTAACCAAAGGCTTCTTATCGTTCTTTAGTATAACATTTCTGATGAACTACATCGATCCTTTATGTAATTTATGTAATTTCTGACTAGGTTGTTAGCTACCGCTGCAACCCGGATAACCGCTGCAATCCGGATTAAAGAATTACAAACAGGAAAAGCCTATGAGTTTTTCTTATTTGGAACAGTAAGAGATGAACCTCAGATAATCAGGCAGCTATCTATTTTACAGTGAACTATGTAATTTTCGTTTTCTTTGATTTGTTCACTTGAGACCATCCCTTAATCATTTGTTCAAATATCCTGACCTTCACAGATGAAAATAACAATTTGAGAAGTATACATTCCACTGACAGGGTCCGTCTCTGCATTCCTGGGAAATCTAAGCCAAATAGCTGGTATTCCCGAGAAACAAGGGAACGAAGCTATCTTCATGGGAGATTTCAAATTTAATGTAACGCTTCCTCTGTCCTCCGGTTCGCCCGATCTGCTTCGTAAAATGTCGGCCTCGAATATATCCCCTCGACGACGATACCTACCCGAGTAACTGCGACTTCACACTCATGAATTGACAACATTTTTTCGACGCTGCACCCAATATCAGCCTCAGTTCAGCTATCTGACACTTCTGATCACTTCCCTCTGCTTACAATTTTCAACATACAGCATCAACATCCTAAGCTTAATGGTTTGATTAAGTAGGGGTTTACAACTTGGAATTTTGAATGATAAGAACTTGGAAACCCTTAAATAAAACCTAGAGAGCACTTTTTGGGAAAGTGTTATGAAAATAGATGATGTTAATAGAGGATTGGAGAAATTCCATAGTATTTTTATGAGCACATATACGGACTGTTGCTGTGAAAAGCGTACAAAAATCACTGGACGGAAAAATCAACCTATCACGCTTGGATTAGTCACGAACTGCTCCAGTCTATTAATAAGAAAAATAAACTATGCATTGATCACACAAATGACCCATGCATAGTGACGCTTGAGAAATATAAGAATTATAATAAATGTCTTCGATCATTTTTACGAAGTCAAGAGAAATTGTTTTAATCCGAAAAACTGATGAAAGTGGAAAGAACTTTCGGAAAATATGGAAGGTTGTAAATACCATACTGCACTCCTGCAGCCTTAACCCTGAGTCTCTATCGCAATTATTTCTTACTGGGGAAGCTCTGACGGGACCAGACAACGTTGGAAATTCATTGGGGACATTTGTTTAAAGTTCTACCGAAAAACCACACGTCGAGTAGTTACAACTTAACAAAACCAGAACTAATCTTTAAATTTTAAGATATTTTTCAATTTTTAATAAGAAATTAAAATTATTCCTCGGACATAAAATATTTTTGCAGTTTTCATAATAACTTTAGCGGTTCTTAACTGAAAACTAAAATAAAAAAATGATTTTTTTTATAACGAAAAAAAAACGTTACAGAAATAAAAAAAATATTTTAGAATTATTTTTTTAATAAAAAAATATTTTTAACCACATCCATTTCCTTTAGAATGAGCCATTAAACAACTCTCTACGATGTTGAAGTGCCAATCTATATGAGGAGGAAAAAAAGATGTCGTATATGCAGAATATCCTGGTTGCAGCCACTTTTCTTGATTTTCAAGCAAATACATTTCCCTTGTTGTTCAAGCCAAGGAACGGTAAGTTTCCTATATAGGGGTTTCGGACAAGACGGTTCTAATAATGTACTTCTTGTTTTGACCTGACAGTATTTTTAAGAATTATGGATTATTGTAGTTCTTATTAAGGGACGTGATGGTTTCTTACTGGGTTGTTAGCTACCGCTGCAATCCGGATACTACCAAGGTAAGTGAAGCTGACCAATTGGTCGAACTTTTCGTTACCCAACGACCCCTTTTCATCTTTACTCATTCCTAGCCTTAGCAACTAAGTCTTCTTAACATTAATTTTCAAACATATTCTAGCACCCTCACCACACAAAAACCTCTAAAAGTTCATTTATATTGCTCACACTTTCATCTAGGATTCTTATATCGTCAGCATAGTCCCGGAAAATTTTACCTCCCAATTTGATTCCGCGTCCTCCCATTGTCTTTCTGTGACGAAGTCTATCAAAATGATCGGTATAAATGGGGATTGACCCCAACCCTGCTTAAATCTTGATTTAGTAGAAAACCAGCTACTAACCTCATTTTCTACCTTAACCGCAGTAATCTTATTCTCGTACATACCACTAATCACTTTAGTGTATTTTTCTGGTATACTATACTAGGATAAAACCTTAAATAAAGCTCTTCTGTCAGCTGAGTCAAACGCTTGATCATGATCTATAAAACTGAGGACTAAAGGTGTTAAGATAAGAAATGGTTAAAACTAAAGTTTAATTTTAGTGTAACTCTTAGAAAAGATGGCCCTTTATGATTCTTAGTACTGAACTAGATTTCAAAGCGTGAACATCTATTTGAACTGGTTTCTTTGAGCTTGAAAATATAATTAACTCAGTGATTACGGAAGTGTCACAATACTCTGTAAGGGATGAAAGTTACAAGTGACTTTTCACTCTCTGGATAAGCATTATAGCACTATATAATATAATTAATTAACGAAATATAACTATACTTAACAAAAATATAATTAATTCATTTTTTAAGGAAGTGTCACAATACTCTATAAGGATTAAAGTTAGAAGTGACTTTTCATTCTTTGGATACGCATTGTAGCACTGAAGGATGATTTTGGATTTTAAACTACTGAATTTTTATGAAAGTCGGCCCCGAGTTATAGCTGGTTGTTTTACCAAACAGGGGCCCTTGCGAGTAAGTCTCTCCATATTAAAAAAAAAATTAAATTGTATAGTGGCATTATAGTTGATAATTATGGCACTCACAAAACAGCATTTTGATGACCGTATGGATGAAGTTCTCCAGAAGATTGCGAAGCTCCAGCAAGAGGATAAGCTTCTAAGGTAGGAAAACAGGCTGATTAGAACTGAGCTTGTAAGAGTGAAGTCGACTGGTCTTCGCTCCGAACTTTACTCGAGAAGAAAGAATCTTGTTATCCACGGCCTAGAATCTTCAGTAGACGAAGATCTCCATCAGAAAGTAGTCGGTTTCTTTGAGTCGAAACTTGGAATAGCTACCACAACCCAGATACGTCTATATGTGGTATACAGGATCTCAAAGAAACATGTCAAATACTGAGTCGTCTAGTTCTAGCGGCCTGGCACTGAGAAATAGCGGGCAATGCAAAAAGTCTACCGATCCGATTTTCGCTAGCCTTGAAAATTTCGACCGGTCAGAGATAATGAAAGAGTGTGATAAGCTTAAGAAAACCTGTTTGAGCGTATTTGTTGACTTACCGGCTGATCGGAGGAAAGGACGTAAAGAAATTTTAACACTTGATTATAAAATGCGAAATTCAAAAGTGGCTGGTAAGAAAGTAGCAGAAACACGTATGATTCAAGAAGGAATCAAACTTTGGCTAGAAACTAAGAAATCAAAGACTGCCCAGTGGACAAACTTTCCAAATGACTGCTGCGATGCGCTCAAGCTTCCTCGCGCTGCCTCAGACTCGGATAATGCAAATGATTCGGACTCGGACGCATAGAGTTCTTTTCTTTATTTATATTTTGTGTGTTATAATGGACATTTTTTTCCAGTTGAGATGCTTTCTTTTTCATGGTTTCTTACTTAGTTTTTCTTTTTCAGTGCTATAAGAAAATTTCGAGTTTGCGCAAATTTCAAAGTGGTCTGCGGATCTTCTCAAAGTTACAGGCATTGCCTCTCCCCAGTATATTGGTAAGTAATGAATTTATTTTCTACCTCCCCCCCCCCTTCTGGGCAGGCTTTATCATAAACTACCCAAAGTAATGCTAGATTAACAGAGCTAGATGAATTTTGTTTGGATTTGAAAATATTTTTCATTTTGAAATTAATAATGAATCAGATTCTCCAATATTTCATAAGAGTAAATTTCCTAAAAGCCGATATCATGAAGTATGTAATTTAAGTAGGGGACGCTCTGAGTCTCAGCTTACTGTTCTACAACTGATTTGTCAAGAGCTATGCTCTTCGTTTTCTGATCTAATGATTTTCTGCCAACAGTTTAAGCCAGATGTAATCGGTGTTTGCAAAATATTTCTAACAGGACAAACGGATACCCTTTTGGAAATACCTGGATACACTTCCCATGTTTTGCACAGAATGACAATGAGTAGGAGAGGCTTAGCTATTTTTACACGGCAAGACTACTCAGTGTGTATTAGTAAAGAATTAACCAGGAACGTCGAAGGCGTTTGTGAATAATTTTTCCTTGAAATATCCTTACCTTCTCAGAAGAAAATAACAATTTGAGAAGTATACCTTCTACTGACCATGTCTGTCTCTGCATTCCTGGGAAATGCCAAATAACTGGTATTCCCAAGAAACAAGGGAACGAAGCTATCTTAATGGGAAACTTCAACTTTAATATAACTCTTCCTATGTCCTCCGGTTCGGTAGATCTTCTTCGTTAAATATCGGCCTCGAATATGTACCCCTGGACGACGATACCTACCCGAGTAACTGCGACTTCACACTCATTAATAGACAACATTTTTTCGACGGTGCACCCAATATCAGCCTCAGTTCTGCTATCTGACACTTCTGATCACTTCCCTCTGCTTACGATTTTCAACATACACCATCAACATCCTAAGCCTAATGGTTTAATTAAGTAGGGGCTTACAACTTGGAATTTGAATAATAAGAACTTAGAACCCTTAAAAAAACCTAGAGAGCAATTCCCGGGAAAGTGTTATGAGCACAGATGATGTTAATTGAGGATTGAAGAAATTCCACAGTATTTTTATGGGTACATATACGGACTGTTGCTGTAAAAAGCTTACAAAAATCACTGGAAAAAGTCACGGACTGCTCCAGTCTATTAATAAGAAAAATAAACTATGCATTGATCACATAAATGACCCATGCATAGCGACGCTTGAGAAATATAAGAATTATAATAAATGTCTTCGATCAATTCTATGAAGTCAAAAGAAATTGTTTTAATGGGAAATATTGATGAAAGTGGAAAGAACTTTCGGAAAATATGGAAGGTTGTAAATACCATACTGCACTCCTGCAGCCTTAACCCTGAGCTTCTATCGCAATTATCTCTTACTGGGGAAACTGTGACGGGACCAGACAACGTTGGAAATTCATTGGGGACATTTTTTGCAGAGGTTGGAAAAAAAAACAGCATTCTATTGGAAAACCCAGCAAGAGTTTTAAAGACTACATTGGTCTGGTATACTTCAAGTGAATGGCACTCGTACTTGTCTCTCCACCTGAAATCCTGTTAATCATAAGAAATCTGCGAGGCAATTCGGCTTCTGGGTTCGACAGAGTACACACAAAAGTTTTAAAAGCAGTTGTCCCGTTTATCATTGAGCCCTTTACCTACTTAATAAATTTAGCCTTGCAAAAGGGTACTTTCCCAGAATTAATAAAGACAGCTAGATTAATTCTGCTGTACAAAGGAAGTTCTCGACTTGAACCGGCTAATTATTTCTATTCTTTTAGTATTTTAAAAAGTTTTTGAAAAACCTATGCAGCAGCAGCTACTCCTGTTTCTGGAGTAGAAGGGGCTTCTTAATAATCGGCAGTTAGGGTTCAGACCAGGACACTCCACCCAAGATCCAATGACAGCTTTAAGCTTATGGATAAACAATGCTCTGGACTCTGGCCTACCACCTGCAGTGGTTCTGCTTGATATCAGAAAAGCATTTAATAGTATGAACCACTCTATTGTACTCGGGAAACTGGAACACATAGGAATACAAGGCAAAGCTCTGGATTGGTTCTGGATCTTAGGGACCGCATGATTTATATGGGAGAAGATCATATGAACGATGTTCTCGTCAACTGTGATGTCCCCCAGGGCTCAGCTTTAGGCCCGTTACTATTCCTGATTCACATTAACGATTCAAGTCGAGTTCTGAACACCGCACACACTAATCTTCGCTGCTGTAACCTATACCACGATGGAGATTATTTTCAGTCCGAAGATGATAAAGATGAGCTCGTGGCCTTTGCCGATGATTCGACACTTGGCTGTTGTGAAAAGGATAAGGCAATGCTCTTGTATAAGCTGAGGGACTTTCTGGAGGAGACATATCTCTGGATGGATGCTAATCGACTACTCATTAACGTTGATAAATCTTGCGTTTTGTCATGCCTGACCTTTGTGTTCAAGTTTCTAGCTGGTGAGCTGCCATTTTCATTTAAAATATTATTCCGGCCTGTCTCGGACCATCATAATTTGCCTAGTCGGTCGTCATCAAACCTGCACATACCCTTTAACCAAACTGTACGATCAGATTTTACTCCAAATATAACATGCGCAAAGATATGGAATCTGATTCCGGAAGAGCTAGAGGTAGGAGCTCCATTGCGTCATTTAAAAAAAGAGTAAAAAGTCATTTATTGGCAAATGAAAAAGTTAAAGTAGAGTTTGATGAATATTGTAAAGTATTATAAATAAAACGTTTAAGATTACAATATAAATAACTAAAGTATGATTTTTCTTATTATTTATGATGGGATGGCTTCCCCTGGGGAAAGGAGCAGGAAGGTAATGGTTATTTGTTTTTTTGATTAATGAGAGGTAATATTGTGTCTGGGAGTAAGAGCGGGGTTTCTGCGTATTATGTTGAAATGATATTGATTGTGGCTCTCCGTGTCCAGAAATGGACTGAGTATTTTGTATTATGTGCGATTTACTTTTTGTCTTTGTAAATAAAACCATTGAATTGAATAAAACGAGCCTGAGACGTTAAAATAAATTTTCAGGTCGTAATGCCTATATTTTTGGGAAGTATTGGCCGGAAAAATGTTGCTCCACAGGAGTCCCCCTTCTTCTGTATTTGTAAATGTAAGCATATGGTTTTAAGTTTATTATATAAAACGCGGCTAGACAATTGTAAAACACAAAACAATAAAAACATATAGAAATTAACATTCTATCAATATAGGTATAGCTATATAAAATCGAACCCAAGATGCCCCATAATTTTCAACGTGCTATTTAATTATCTTGAGGAGTCTCACCAGCCAGCTAACATTATCATGTAAATATGATATTTTCCATCACAAAGAAACTTTTTATTGCAGAAGTAGGAGAACCATGCTCCCCAGCAACCTAGTCACATGCTTAGTTCAAAGGTATAATTCGAAATGAGGGGACTGCAGAAGTGTCAGTTAAGTACCGTTTTTGGAAAGTACCGGTTTTGGTATTCTCATTGAAAATGCTTTTTTAGTATTTCGTTATATTTTCGGCAGTTCCGAAAAAAAAGGACAACAACTTTCCTTCTACTTGATTTAAAAAGACAGCTTGCTTCCGTCTGTATATTCGTAAATTGAGGCACCTGGGTAACGCTAAAGGTTGAGTCCCGTCACTAAATCCTATTTCCAAAGAAAGTATAGAAAATTTAGGGAACATATTTCACTTTTGAGAGTTCAGGTACTCTCTTCCCATATTGAACGTCTACTAACCTTCCATCTTCCCTCAATACGTGGTAAAGGGTAACACAATGCTGTATGAGAGTTCGAAACGCTGTATATACTACTTCCAATACTACTAACAGCTCATTGCAGCATCAAGCTGCCTGAGGTAGCTGCGCAAGCTCCCTCTCCAGCCTAATTTATTCAAAGCTTCAGTCTTTTACCAAATCCCCAGACTTTCAATTTTCCTCCGAATCTTTTTAAACAAAAATTAAGATTCAGTTTACGTAAAGAATAAGTTGTGCAATGCCCAGTCCATTTTACGCCTCTGAATTTCACTTATATGCATAATACTCGATAAAAGAAAAATTATTTCCTGCTTTTAAGTTTATTCTGAAAACAAGTTTAACAAATATTTATTCTTTCCTAAGACAAAAATTTATCTTTACACTAATAAATTTGGAAGTAATTGAACATTAGGAAGTGGTTGATAATTGGCTCATAAAATTGTGGGACAAACACACAAAGAAACAAAACTCATTTTATGATTGTGATTTTATTGTCGCATAAAAAAGCAATTCGCCTTGCCAAAGCAAGAATGTCGTAACTGACATCGCTGAGCAAACTTGAGTTATGAACCTTATCAGCGTTACTTTTTACGAGCTTTCTAATGGTGAAGTTCGTTTTGCTGTAAGACGCCTCCCAGCTAAGCAAATCAAAATTTCAATAGTATCGTAAGTCCATTTTTCTCACTTTTGTGAAAGCGAAAATTTTCATAATCGACCAGAGAGTTAACCTGGGGTATTTTTTAGGGGATTTTTCAGTATTTTGGTCTACAGAAGGATGAAAATAATACTCAAGTATCTTCGAGAACTTATAGGAATATTTTCAATCAAAATTACAATGTGGGCTTCCATAAGTCCAAGAAGGACCTATGTGACTCATGCGAAGAGAAATGTTTTGCCTAAAAACATGGCATTGAGCTGCCGGAATAGAATTAAGAAGAGTATTGAAGGACAGGGAATTAGCAAAGCTAAGACTAGAGGGGAGAGAAAAAAGGATAGGGCTAAAAGTTCCACACCTGTTCTATGCTTCGATCTTGAAAATTTATTTTGCGCTTCGTAGAGGTATTGCTTCATCATTTCTCTACAAAGGAAAAATTATAACACATAACTTGACTGAAGAGCGTATTCTCATATCAACGGGATTTTGGGGGACGCATAGAGAAACTTTACTGCGTACTGTAGCCTATAGCCTGTAACAGTTGCAGGTCGTGAAGCAAACGAAATAGCAAATGGTGTTGTCCTGATTGTTGAAAAAATTATGTATATACCTATACTGACTATTCTGTGATTATCACTTGGTCGGATTCATGTGTGCAACTGAACCTAAATTCAATCCTCACCTTCGCTGTGCAAGATCTACTTCGTAAGTACCCAAGACTATTAAAACTAACAATGAAATACTATGAGCAAGGTCAATGAGCATACAGGAGGAGCGTACAGACTAAACTTGTTTTGAAAGAAGTCTAAATTATAACGAAATAAACAACTCCACTGGACTTGGTAAAGTAGCTCAAAAAGTTGACAGAAAGCATCCGTAGGTCATTATTAAAATAAAAAAACTGCTGAAATTTTAGCATGCCTCCAAGATCTATAAGTACGCTAATTTTCTATTTAGCGTTTTTTTAAAGTTAAACAACTTCGATTTACACGTGATTAGACGAGACGAGTCGGTTACAAATTGTCTACTTTCTGACGAGGCAGTCTCTGAAATAAACACTGATGTGGAGGGTAAAGTTAAGGCAAGGCAAGGCAGCTCTTTCACAAAGTGGTTGAGTTTCTTGTGGTTCCAAGGCTTTCGAATTTCAAACCTGTTATCCCTGTTTAAAAAAACCAAAGATGTGCTATAGTCTATAGGTTTATGTCTCTTCTAAATGTGGAGTATTAAAAGTAAATTTTTGCAAACATTGGTCGAGACAACAACCATCCACTCACTTCAGGACAGACAGCATTCCAAGAAGTAAAATCTGTGACTCCCTCCCCCTATTGAAAAAGATGAGAAGAGGGAAAGGCGATCAGTAAAGACCTAATCAGTTACCTTGTTTTTTGCCAAGTAATTGAAATTTTTGAAGTTGGGTTACAATAATTTATATTAAAACTCATTTTAAACGATCAAAGTTGTGTGAAAAGGTAGAAACGCAACGTCTGAGCTGTAAGATAAGCCTTGGCTATTCCTGAAAAAACCTTGATGAAAAATTGTCGCAGCAAAGTAGAAAAGGAACCCAAGCGCTGTCCTGTACTTTAGCCGCAACTACCTTAGCAGCAGAAAGGACGGGGAAAATGTTGTAGGCCTTTCTTTTTTTTGCTTGACCTAGTACATTTCATCAAATAGGACCAACATTCTATACGTTCGGCTCCACAAAAACCGATTTTTTCAATTGCTCTTTGCTTGGAATTGTAAAAAGTGCGGAAAAGATGATCTTGCGTTCACATGGCAAATTATAACAAAATATATGTTTTACTTATGGGGCACAATTACTTTTGTGACTTAACAAGGGAATTAAATCCTTAATATTCCATCTGATTGTCTCTCTCTTGATGGATGGAGAAACTACGGTGGGCTTTAAAACCTCTTAAGACCCATTATACGAAGTGAAAGTTTTCTAAGATCCTAGCTCAACATCAGAAAAACCTAATTGATCGCTGTTCTGCCCGTGATAAACAAGAACGAAATATAGTCCTTAGGTTTATCTCTCGTTCAACAACTACTTCTTCATCCCCCTTCCACAGCTGAAATCACAGAAGATGAATGTCATGCTTATTATTAATTAAATGAAAAAAATAAGTTTTTTAAACTGAAAGAAAGGAGCGACATTAAAACTTAAACCGAACAGATATAATTCCGTATATGAAAGGGGCTGCCCCTCCTCAGTGCCTCGCTCTTTACGCTAAAGTTTTTTATTGTTTTAAAAAATAAAATTATGAGACAGAGTCAAACTTTTGCGTAAAGAGCGAGGCGCTGAGGAGGGGACAGCCCCTTTCATATACGGAATAATTTCTGTTCGTTTTAAGTTTTAATGTCGCTCCTTACTTTCAGTTTTAAAAACTTGTTTTTTTTATTTAATTTCTGATCGTTTTTTAGTTAATGCAGCTTTTATTTTGGCTCACCGTCATTGAATAAGTAAAAAAAATTTGCATAAAAATTTTACTTTTCTTTTGCTAAATGGCTGTCTCTAAATTTGGTTCTGACGTAATTTATAAATTAACTTACGTAACCCTAGTCAATACCTTGCTCTTTAAGCTAAAGTTCGAATTTTGTTCCAATTCTTTAAAAATGACCCCTTAATCACAAAGGCCGCTAATTAGAATAAATAGCTCTTATGAAAGTACTAAA
>JAQQPU010001456.1:56635-79697 GCA_029168905.1 Artemia sp. Kazakhstan ARC1039 | reverse complement strand
ATAAGGAACAACCGACGCGCTTATGTTACCTGGTTTTTCCTGATCAAGGACCTTACTCTTCATCAGTCAGTATCACAAGCTAATCCTTAGTCTATTTCAACTTTTTTTTTCTGAAACTTGTTTGAATTTTTATTGAACTATAGTCAATGTTTCCCAGATTGTCATTACCGTGACAACAGACTTGGAAAATATTTTCTTTACTAGGGATCGTTGCTATAGATTGACAGAGATACTCTTCCGGCTATAAAGAAAGGAGACATTTTAATTGCAGGGAGAAATTGATCGAATTTAATTCTCTTAGTCAAAACCGTAGCTAGAATTCCATTTCAGAGGAGGCTCAACTAATTGAATGGAGGGTTCTAACCAAGGAAATTGTTCAAAATAGCTATTATACATTAAAAAAATTAATTTTACGGTAACAACTGGGTTACATAAGACAGACAAACAATTAAGGAACAATAGAAATCTGCCGCTAATATTTCTATAAAAGTGCACTGTTTGAAAATATTATTGAATCAGCAGACACATTATCAAAACAGTAAAAAAAACTACTTACCATGCTGAGCCTTCACTTTAGAAAAGCTTAAATCAGACTGAAGGGGACGAATTAATCACAATAGTAAGAATTTGAATAGTATTCAATAATTTTAATCAGTTTATTTTTGTACATTTGGTTTTGAATGTTTTCGATATCCAGATTGTTGCACTGAATCGTAACATCCCAAACAAGCCCAAAATTTGTTTTGTCTCTGATACTTTTTTTTTTCTAATTTCTTAATTTTCAAGTTCATATTTGTATTATACACATGAATGTTCTCCTTTATGCATGTGGGGGGGGGGGGGGGTGGAATATGTAGAGTAGTTGATAGAACTGACTTAGTGCTTTGTTTCCTAAGTCTGTCAATGTTCTCCATGTCTTGGAAGGTGGCATAAACTGTTATAGGTGGTCAGTCTCTTTGGGAAGCATTCAAATGTAAACCCCAAACATATATTTCTCAAGATGTACACTCATGTATATATAAGTACTGCTTATAGTAAACGCTCCAGTGGTGCCTACAGTAAAGAGCTATAAGGCTTCAATGTTTTTTTTCCTAGAGCCACTTCATGTGGAACGGGTGGTCGTGCAAACTTCGGAGGGGAGGACTCATCTGATTGGAAATTGAAAGTTATAGTGCCCTTTTTAAGATTCAAAAGTGATTATAGGGCAACCAGCCCCTTCCCACGCCCTTTTTAACTGTTCTCCCACCAAGATATTGGATCAAAGTTTTGAGATAGCCATTTTGTTGAAAATAGTCTATAAGGTCAAATAGTATGCCCCTAAGGATTAAATGACAACCCACTTCCCCTGGGGCAAGGGGCATAAGTTGTAGAAGTTGCCGATTGTTAACATATCGGGTTGGCTAATGGAAAATGGAGGCATGTTTGATCCTGAATATCTAAATCGGCTTAAGGTATTATTTTGAAACTTTCAGGAACTGTTATTGGCAATGTTGAGAAAAATCAAATCACAGAATGTGTATAAAGGCTGTAAAAAAGGAGCATGAGCAGTTTCTCAGGAACTACCATGACTATTAAGTTGAAACTTTCCATGCATGTTGAGAAGATGTTTTAAAACTAGTCTTATGACAGCCCTCCAACGATGTACGATCAAAATTTTGAGATAGCCATTTTGTTCGAAAAAGTCTAAAGGTCTACTTCACTATGGCTCTAGAGATAATATAACCCGGCAGCCCATGGGACAAAGGTTGTAAGTTGTGCAAGTTGCTAATTAATTAAACGTAGAGTTTGTTATTGGGAAAAGGGGAAATTTTTCTATCCCGGGTCTACAAAAGGCTTAGGGTATTAAGTTGACGCTTCCGTGAAATGTGAGAGGGATTTCGAACAAAATCGAAACACACTTCATGCATGCTGGTTGTCAAAATTTCGTATCAGCAATATGTTTGGAACGGCTAAGGGTATTAAGTTGAAATTTGTTGCGCATGTTGAGGGGCATTTTGAAAAAAAACCGTAGGGCAGCCAGCCCTTTTCACTTTTTTTAGACTTCGCTCCAAGACCTGACTGAAATATAGCCATTTTTCTGAAATTAGTCAAAAGGTCAAATAGCTATACCCCTGGAGGTGCCATGCCCCCCACAGAACTTGGGGTAAGGGCTGTAAATTCTGCAATTTGCCTATTGTTTACATACAGAACTTATCACAGGGAAAGAGGAAGTGTTTGATCATGAGTGTATCTCAAAATGCTAAGGGCATTAAGATGAAACTTAAGGAAATGTAGGGGGGGTAGTGAAGTAAATCAAAAGGGTATATTTGCAATATCTTAGGAGTGGCTGGGGGTATTAATTTGAAAATTTTAGGGACACTACTACTACTACTAATACTGCAACTGCGACTGCTTGCGACTGCAACCAAAACTATTTGCGACTGCGACTACTTGCCACTGTGACTACTTACGACTTTGGTACGCCTACTTACCACTATGACTTCGATCACTTGCAACTATGACTATGACTAAGTTTGAATTCATATGAGGGCTATTGTGGTCACTTGCGACAGCGACTACTCACAGCTGTGACTACTTACGGCTACAACTACTTATGACTGCAGTTACTTGTAACTACGACTAAGAATGTGAATACGATTACTTGTGACTGCTACTACGACTACTTGTGGCTAAAAATACTTGCAACTGCAGCTGCTAGTGGCAAATGTGACTGTGACTACTTGCGTCAGAGATTGTGACTTTAAATAACTGCGACAGTGAATGCGACTGTGAATACTTAAGAGAATGACTACTTATGACTATGAATATGACTTCTTGCAACTAATTGCAAATCCGACTGCTTGCCACTGAGACTCTGACTACCAGTGAAAGGGACTGTGAGCACTAACAATCCCACTACTACTACTGTGATTGCGACTGTCACTACAAAGGTTATTCCTACTTTTACTACTACAATTTGTTCTTCTGGACTAAATCGAAAGAGATTAACGCTGTTCTGCTTTTCAAAATAGTATAGGGGAAATATCTCATGAGCAGAATGGAGTATTAAGTTGAAACTTTCAGGAAAAAGTTCAGGAATATGTTATAAGGTGGTTAAAAGATACATCCATCCATAGGATTTTCGTCTTTTATGGGGCTCTTAAAGTTTCTATATAATGTAGTTTTTTTTTTTTTTTTTTTTGTGAAATAATAAATATCTAAAAGTTGAGGTGGATGTAAAACTAAATCAACAGACACTAGGTGTATCAAGATTGTCAAAAGGGTGTCCTTTCAATATATAAAAAACAGCTAAGTGTGTTACGTTGGAACTTATAAGGCATGTTGTTGGGGCTATTTAACTTGATCAAAAGGCACTATGCGCATCTAGGTTGTCAAAAGGGCTTATCCGTAAAACCTAAGGTATGATTAAGATTAATAAGTTTAAAATTCAGGGGATGTTAAAGTAAATCAAAAGGTTCTATTTGCATCCAAGTACTCATAAGGGCGTAACTGTAATATATCAGGAACTGCTAAGGATCTTTAAATGTAACTTTCGGAGAACGTTGAAGGGTGCGTTGCACTAAATAAACGGCACTAAACTAAGTCATCCAAGTTGTCAAAATAGGGTATCTGGGCGTATCTCTTTTAATCTAAGGAACGGCTACGGATATTAAGTTGAAACTTTCAGGACTGCTTTGGGCGATGATAAAATAAATCAAAATACACTACATGATCCATGTTGAGATTACACCATGTCTTTAATATCTTTGGTTATAAAGCTGAAACTTTCAGGAAATGTTGAGGGGGATTTTGAATTTAAAGATACTTTGGGCATCTCGTTTGTCAAAAGGGTGCATCTGTAAATATCTGTAAAAAGGAAAGGATAATATTATTACTTGAAACTTTCAGGAAATATTGATTGGGGTATTGAACCAAATCAAAAGACATGATTTACATACAAGCATGGGCGTAGGCAGCATTAGGCAGCATATTGTCTAGGGGAGGGGCAGTCGATAAGGTGATGGAGTTTTATCAACTACTTTTTCCAAACCATCTGCTTTTTCAGCCATATCTAATGTAAATTTGAAGGTCTATGGGGGGGGGGGAGCTGCCCCCCCCCTGCCCCCTCCCTACGCCCATGCATACAAGTTGTCTAAATGGCATATCTGCAATTTTCCAGGAGTATTTAAAGAGTATTTATTAAGTTGAAACTTTCAGAGAATGTCAAGATCGTTTTGAACTTAAATAAAAAAAAAAAACTATATATCCCATTTTTCAAAAAGAGTAAAAACCAACAAAGAGAAAAATCTAAAAAAAAACAACAAACAAACAATGTTAAGTAAATTTTTCATGGAAAGTGAGATATTAAAATGAATCAAGAAATACTATTTGCATCCAGGTCAATAAAAGGGTGTATGTAGAATATCACAAGACAACCAAGGTAATAAGTTTGAAGTTTTCGAGAATTTTTAGATTGATGTTGAAGTCAATCAAAAGACATTATGAGCCTCCAGGTTGTTAGAATGACATCTTTTCCGCACCACTCCTAGCAAGCACACACACCAAAGTTTAAAGAGTATAAAGAGTCAGAAATAAAGAGAGCTGAGGGATTTCTCTGTCGAACCAAAATAATAGTTCAAGAACTACACAAAACCTTGGTTTTAAAATCAACAGTATTTATAGAATAATTATATTGAATGCAGTCACAGTAAAAGCTCATATGCCCTTATACAACTTAAAACCTTAAATTATATTCCAACGTTTTAATTCTTAAGTTGAAAAACTTAAAACTAGTGAAATGTCATTATATTAACCAATAATAAAGCTTTTCTGAACAACAGTTTTTCAAATAAAAGCAGAGGGTCATACTAAACTTAAGACGAGCAGAAATAAAATCCAATATCAATTTAAACTTAAAATGACAAGAAATTGCTGCCAAAGTATAATTAATACCTAAAAGGAACAGATATTAAAATATATATTCGCATCAAATATAAAGATAACAAGCAACAGGAAAACATGGTATAGTTTAACAAGTTTCGTAACTATAAAATTCAAAAATACAATAATCACTGCTAAACAAAATGTTGAATCTTGAATTGCTGAGGTTTTCAGGAATTATTATCATTATATATTAGTTATTCAGTGCATTTTCATTAGTTCTTTTCAGTCATTTAGATTATCATAATTATTTTGTTTTTTATTTTCCGTTAATGTATTGAGAAATTAAAGCACATTTTAAAAATACCTGCAGTTTTTCAATAAGACGCAAATGTACAATAGACTTTAAAAGGTTTATGGTTCAGGGCGACGGTTGAGCAGTCACCGAACTTCTGTTTCTGTGAACTTCTGGTAATTTCTGTTTGTTTTAAGTTTGACTTTAGTATTCATTTTTATTTTTACTTGCTATATAAATATTCATCTGTATCAGTACCTTTATGTTTGATGTGAATATTCACATCAAAATAAAACCAGAAACAACGGGAATAAGAGGAGGACAACTAAATGGATTTTAACTACGGGGAGGTTTCTATGTAATTTAAACATAATATAATGAATAAGTATGCATTTATATAATTTTATGTTTCAAGTTTGAATAGACTTAAGATAGATACAAGGGGGATAAAATGCTTTTATTTTGGTGTCTTTGGCACTTTAACCATAAGGTACTGATGGTATACCCAAAATCAAATCTTGACTTATTTAATTATAATTTGTAAACTTACAATCAATTGTTGAATTATTTAAATAAAACTGTCACATTGAAAAAGTTTATTTGAAACAAGTAATTTAGCTTTTTAAATAAATTCAAATGTTTTCTTGCTACTTCGTTTCAGAAAATAAGGCATTCACGCTAGACAAAAAATATCCCACAAGATAATATAATTGGGTAACTTTATCTATAGGACAAGAATCATGAAGAAAAAATTCAGGATTATAACCCTTATACATTAGGCTACATCCCTGGCTACACTAGGGATCAACTGAGTTTTGGTAAACTGTTTCTTCAGCTAATTGCACTATTACAGTTTTAATTTAAAAAATTTAGAGGTATATGCTGTGCTATTTTAATTAGAAAATATCATAAAAAATAAATGGTCCATTCATGCTTTGGCTATATTTAAAAGAAGTAATTTAGCGAGTAGCAATATCAAGTTTATGAATTCTGTCGACATGGTCCGTAACAGTCACTTAAGTACTACATGTTTCCCCCGAAGAAATGTTGTGTTTATTGCTAGTTCCCAGGAAATTGCAGAAAAACAAAACATAAAATAAAAGTTTGAACGAACCATGACTTATGTTTCACTTCAGCGAGGTTGTACATACTAAATTAAAACTGACTTTTGTTTTCTGTTATTAAAAAGGTGGGAAGTTAAAATATCGTAGTGGCGATTCTTAGTCACTTTACTTTTAATCTTTCAACTTTAGTTTTAAAACAATCAATTCTAATAAACTAATATGCACTATCAGTACATATTGGCAAACGTTAACAATTAATATGCCTCTGGGGATTATTTGACCTCAACAGCCCGTATGGTAAGGGCCGAAATTATTCAAAATCCTTTTTGTTTACAGATCAGTTTTATAAATACCATCTTAGGCGCCCAGTGCCTCTAAGCTTTTAAGGGCCGTTTTCTCAGCCAATTGTTATCCAAATTTTGTTTTGGTAAGAGGGAAGGGGGTTAGAGTACCTGAAAACAGGCTAAGAGGTTTTTCTCTGATTAATTTCGAACTTGCAGCCATAAGTACTAGAACCAAGAGGAGCATAATGTATAAACAACATTTTATGGGCAAAGTTCCCCAGGGCCAAAAATAAGCCTTTTTTGCGATCAGCTTGAAACGGGTATTCTTAAGTCATTTTGCAGAAAGAACCCGTATGCACACGGAAAAATAGAAAAGAGTCATCTAGATTTCTAGAAATCTCAAAATCTGAATAGGGTACGACACAAGGCCAGAAAAGGCAAAAAAAAACATCGTTTGACTCCTTTACATGGAGGGCATTGTTGTAGAATTTCGGAAAGGGCCTATTAAATTGGAAATAAAAGTTCAAGTGTCCTTCCTAAGGGCCAAAAGTTCCCAGAGGCTGGCCAGCATCCCCGAGTGCCCTTTTCTCCTACCAGGCCCCCTGAATCTCCATGATATCGAATAGAAATTATCATATAGCTGTTTTGTTCAACAACATTTAAAGGTCTAACTAGAATGCTTCCAGTGTCTTGATCATTCCTACAGCCCCTGGGACCAAGACTTTAGGACCAAGGCCCTAAATTATATAAATTATCCATGACTCGCAGATAGCTATATTGGTTATGAACTTTCATGGATTGTTCTAGAGGCCAAAATTCTTAGACTTTAAAGTTATAAAAATGCCGTATCTGCACTATCTTGGGAACGGCTTGGGTGATTCAGTTAAAATAAAACTATTTTGAAATAGGGAATTTGAAAAACTTGACACTTCGGCAATGAAAACGAACAGAAATTTATTAAAAAGACTTCCCCAAAAAGAATTTTATCAAAGAAAAGTAAAGGTCATATCAAACTTAAAATCAGAAGAAAAAGAAAGCTACAGTAACTCAAAATCAAAACGACCAGAAATTACTACTAAAGAATAAATGAAACCCAAAACAAACAGAAATTAAATAAACAATCATAGCAAAAAACATACAATAGGTACTAATTTAAATGAATTTTAAAACGAGTAGTCCTTAAGTCGAATATGCAAATCAAGCTTAAAACGAATAAAAATATTTTGCTATTCAAGTTTCAATTAAAACCAAAACGAACAAAAATTAAACAAACAATCACATCAAATAAACATGCAATACGTATTAATATATATTAATAAAGAAATCTTAAAACGAGTGGAACTTAAATTGGATATGCAAATCAAGTTTGAAACAAAAAAAAATCACTACAAACAAAAGTTTGGGTATTGCCTCTTTCTCTCACTGTAAAAGTCTAAAACCTACTGCGTCATTGGCATTATACTGAACACGAATTATATTACAAGTATTTTCTTATGTACTTATTACAACACTGAAAATAAACATAAAAATTACAATAAAATCAAAGCTTTCAGCAAATAATATCCTTATATATCAAATATTCAGTTTAATTTTGTTATTCTTCCCAAGGCTGTTCAAGACAAATATAGTTTCGTTACAAACAAGAGTTTGGATACTGTCCCTTTTCCTAACTTTAAAAGTCTAAAGCCTAATGCGTCACTGGTGCTTGACTGAAAACGAATTATATTACAATTTTTTTCCCAGCTATTACAGCATGGGCACCGACAAAGGGAGGCAGGGGGGCCATTCCCCCCTGGAAATTTGGGAACATCAAGTAATTATAAGGAAGCCAAAGGAAAGAGAGCAGAATAGAAAAAAACATGGAAAAAATGTTTGTTGCCCCTTTGTTGGCTGCCTGCCAATAGATTTTGACCCAAAATGAGAAAAATATAGGTTCTAATTTGTGACTGAGTTACCCTTAACCAGTTTTCCACAAACATCTTTTCTATATGGTTTGGTTGAAGCAAAAAAAAAAAAAAAATCAAATTCTTCTAAGTATTGAATGGCAAGTAAATATCGATCCTTGTCAATAACGAAAGAATAAGAGTCTAACTATTGATAACGTTCGGTCAAATAATCAGCTTTTTATGGTGATCCTAAATATGTATTTGTTTATTAGTAATTAATGCAGTTATTAGAACACAAGACAGTTCGTACAATTATAGAAAACACAAGGAAAGCAACTTAATAAGGGGGAATTTCGGTAAGAATATGCTGTCAACTTTTGCTTGCATTGTAAGAGTACCCATGAGCTGATATATGAAGCCACTACAGTCAGAAATGTTTCCCCTGAAGGGAATGCTGGGAATTTCTGTATTTTCCCCCCGAACGGAGACGGTTTTTGTGTTTTATTATCTTATTTTTTTTTCCAGGAGTGATTGTGTTTATCTAGTTGTCACTTTGAAAAAGACTTAATTTTTCACAGTTATGAAGCGGTGAGAAGTTGGTGGTGAATGGAGCCCTTCCGGAAGGATGCAAACTTTGTTTGCTGACCACGTACCACTGGATATGGGGCTTAAACCCATAACTAATCACTCTGAATAGGGCCGCCCCAACCTCATGGGTGTGGGTGGAGCCCACTCCAGGGTTTCTTAATAAGAACCCAGGCCCAGGGACGCTTGGGCTTGTGACCCTCCTCCTGAAAATAATTGCAACGAAAAGAAATGAAACTCAAGCCTCGGATCTTATTGGTTTTAATTTATTACGACCTCAGCACGTTTCTGGACATCCTTTGAACCTTGCTGACCAAGGTGGGTTGAGAATAGCCACCTGGAATGTTTTAACCATGAATAAGCGGGGATCCAAAGACCTTCTAGGGTTAGAGATGTTAAGATGTGGGATTGACATTACCATGGGAAGATGTCGGTTATTGTGTGCTACGCACCAATGAATGTCTCCCCAGAGGTAAAAAAAAGACAATTTCTACTCAGCTCTGACATCTGCTCTGTCCCGGATTTCCCCTCACGGTGTTTTGGCTGTGGTGGGTGATTTCAATGTAACTGTATCAAACCCCAGCAGATCTTTTAAATCCGTAGTTGGAACTGTTACCCCTGATTCGTTGAATTACAATGGGACCCGGCTCCTCCAGCTGTGCGCCATGCACGAATTGGTCACTGCCAACACCCTGTATACCAGGAAAGACATTTATAAGCCAACATGGTATAGCAACGATGGGCGAACGCGGAAGATGATTGACTATATCAAAGTCAACCAAAGATGGCGACCATCAGTTACGAATTGCAGAACATATCGTGGCGCTGAGATAGGGAATACAGACCATCGATTAGTTGTTGCGAACTTCCGCCTGCGTCAAAGAACAGTGCCAGCCAAAATTAGACACCCAGAAACTAAAAATTGAGGCATTCCACCAAAAGCACTTGGTTGAAATTCAGAACAGGTTTGAATGCCTGGATACACTTGTTAACCCGGACACGTCCTGGAAGACTTATAAAAAGGGTATACTAGAGGTTGCCACTAATACTTTCGGTCGTATGATGTATTAAAAGAAGCCCTGGCTATTGCAAGAAGCACTGCAAATCATTGAACAGCACCGGAAAGCGCGGTTGGCTGGGAATATACCCTCCTACAGACGGCTAAACGGGTTTGGAAACAATATTATTCACCGTAATAAACAACAATTTGTAGATAAAAAAGCTAAATAGCTAGAAGATGTGGCACGAAAAGGTGACGTCATGTCGCTTTTCAAGCTTGTCAGAGATCTTAGCGATGGGAAACCACCAAAGATAGGCACGGTTAAAACCGTGTCTGGTGAAATGCTAGAATATGAAAACACGTAACTTGATCGATGGAGGGAGCACTTCGCAAAGCTATTAAACGCCGAAAGAATCGTCGTTGACCCCACCCTAAGTACATCCACTCAGCAAACAACATATAAAAATCTACCAGAGCCTGATCATCCCTCGGTAGAAGAGATAAAAAATGTCCTGCGGAGAATGAAGAACAGCAAGGCACCAGGAACCTGCGGGATCACCGTCGAGCTGCTAAAGTTTGGAGGACTGGCAATGCTACTTTGGCTGCACATGATGTTCTCCCTCGTCTGGTCAACCGAATTGATACCTGAAGAATGGAAGGAAGGGATAATCCTTTTTCTATGGAAGCGGAAAGGTAGCCGTAGCGATTGCTCGAATTGCAGAGGAATCACCCTCCTGTCAGTGCCTGGCAAATTATTCATCATGACGTTGCTTGATAAGAGTATCCAGTTCATTCGTAAGTGCCGCCGGATTCAGCAAGCAGGTTTCAAGCCTAACAGACCCATGACCGAGCAGATATACACTATTCGACAGGTCATCGAGAAAGCCCGCAAGTTCCAGCGTACAGCATATATTGCATTTGTTGACTTTCAAGCAGCTTTCGACTAGATCGACCGTGAGTCCCTTTGGCTAATACTAAAACGAACGGGACTCCCTGAAAAATGTTGCCCCTGTTCAAGGCGCTCTACACTGGTACAAAAAGTTCCGTCCAGGTTAATGGTCGCTGAAGCCCACTATTCGAGATAGATACTGGTGTAAGGCAAGGCTGTGTTGCTGCTCTTGAAATTTTGAACGCGGTGATTGATTATGTCATGGTTCGAACCATGAATAGGCTCCAATTCGGACTGAAATATGGCGATAGAATCCTAGCCGATTGCTACTTTGCAGATGATATTATCCTGATATGTGATTCTGCAGTTGAACTCGAGTCAGCTCTCAATACACTGTGGGAAGAAGCCCTGAAAATGGGACTACATATTAGCTGGCAGAAAACAAAAATAATGATCATCGACCCGGCAGGAAATTCCGCCAACTCACCATCATTCAAAGTATTAGGGCACACTGTCAAAGTTGTCAAGTCTTTTACTTACCTTGGATCTGTCGTCTTGAATAACGGCTCAATTGAAATGGAAGTCCAGTCGCGCATCCCGAAAGCTGCGTCTATTATGGCTTGATTATGCCGTTCCTTGTGGTCAAAGCCCAACGTTGGCCAAAAAACAAAATGCGGATCTACAACACGACACGACAACACGACTCTACGGTGCCGAAACTTGGCTGGCAGCTGCTTCTGTTCATGATGCCATAGATGTGGCCCAAACATACTTACTAAGACGAATCGAAGGAATCAAGTGGTACGACTTTGTCTCAAATGCCTGACTGCTGACACTAACGGATCAGACCCCCAACTCTCGTCAGTTCACCATAAGAACTCTACGGTGGTTTGGCCACTTAATTCGCTTGCCAGAAGAAGCACCCGCCAGCATACTTTTCAATTTGATCCCCCTCAGCATGGCTGGAATCGCCCCCGTGGAAGACCCCGGTTCAGATGGAGGGACAGCCTTACCCAGTACTTCTCCATGATCGATACTGATCCCCAAGAAGCAGTCACGCCTGCGCAGGACCGTTCGGAATGGAGGCAAAGAGTCTCATCTCTCCTTACGCTGGACCACCAGCAGGAGCCTTAAGTCAAAGCAAGTCATGAAGTATAAAGGTGTCAAATATACTGGCCTTTGGTATTCAAAATTAAATTAAAAATATCTAATTAAAAATTTTTATTTGATTTTCTTAATCTTAGTTTTAATGTTTCACTTTCAAAAAAACTACATTGATAATGCGTTACTTTTTATAAACACAGAGTTTAAAGGCATTCAATATTTTGGTGTTGCTAACAAAGTTCAAAACAGTCGGTATGTTTAAAAAATATCCGTCCAACGCTTCGGCATTGCTCAACAGAACTAAATGCTGGGAGTTTATATCTTAGTTTTTATAAGTAGGCTATTGTTTTGTGTATTTTTTGCAATTACTTTTTTTTCATTTTATAAGCTTTTACTTTAATTGACATACTATTTCCATTGCCTTTAGAAAATTCTTTGTCTATAAGCTTCATTAAATAAAAAAAAAACAAGTTTTTTCAACAGAAAGTAAGGAGCAGCATTAAAGTTTAAAACGAATAGAAATTATTACGTATATGACGGGGGTTGCCCCCCTCCTCAACACCTCACTCATCACGTTACAGTTTTTTGGCCCTTTAAAAAAAACCTTGTGTTTCAGGAGTTGTTTTTAAAAACTTGGGACAAAATTTGAAATTTAGCTTAAGGAGCGAGATTTTGAGGAGAGGGCAAAATCCCTCATATACGTAATAATTTCTGTCCGTTTCAAGTATTATTATTGCTCCTTACTTTCAGTTGAAAAAACGTGTTTTTTTTATAGTTTTTTTTTAAATAATGCCAGGATACCTGGCCCCAACTCCATGGAAAAATCCCCCTGCTCATAGAAAAATCCTCTGGACAATTTGATCCTGGCGAAAATTTATCCCGGACCATTACCCTTAATATCTCCACGCGTAAAATTGAATCAATAAAGTGAAAGCAAGACATCTAAAGAAATTTCGTATATGCATTCTGGCAAATTAACCCAGTTTAAAATTTCCTCTGAAACTTTCACCCCCTGGAAACTATCCTCTCCATTGAAAATTCTCCCAACAGAAGATCCTTCCTCCCCTCCCCATCCAAAAATGTATGTATACCTCCCAATAACAAATAAAACAATGGTCAAATTTTATAACCCTTCCCCAGGGGCTGTAGGGGGTTATTTTATCTCCAAAGACATAATTATTGGACCTTTCAACTATGCTGAACAAAAAAGCTATCTCAAAATTTTGATCGGACGATTTTGGGAAAAAAGTGACATCGGAGGGGGCTTAGTTGCCCTCAAATTTTTTGGTCACTTTAAAAGGGCACTATTCGTTTTCATTTCCGTTTGAATGAGCCCTCTCCCGACGTTCTACGCCCACTGGGTCTATACGATCACCCATCGAAAAAAAAACACGAAATCCAAACAAAATCCAAACAGAGACCATTGAAATATTGATCGTTTTTTTCTGCGTTACCAAAATTATTGTATTCGTAAAACTTTACAGTTTCACAAAATTTAATTAAACAAATAGAAAAGGTTTTTCAACTGAAGTAAGGAGCAAGTTTAAAACTCAAAATAAACGTAAATTACTCTTTATATAAGGGGGACTATCCCCTTCTCGACACTAAAAGTTTTTTTTAGCATTAAAAGTTTTTTAGTGCTTTGAAATTTTTTTTTACAATTGCAAATTTTCTTTTTTAAAACTTGAAAAAAAGCCAAGCTTCACAGTAAAGAGTAAGGAGATAAGGAGGACACAGCCCCTTCATACAAAGAATAATCTGTTCAAATAGGTTTCAAATCTTTTCCTCGCTTTCAGTTGAAAAGCTCTTTTTTTTATTTAATTTCTGATTGTTTTCCAAATCATACCAAGGCCTAACCAAGATATAATTTGAGGTATCGGTCCCTTAAACCCCTGGTCAACTACATTTAAAATGTGTAAATCAATAATTATATGTTGATTGATACCACCCTACGTTTAAATTTGCAATTTAAATTTTGTATAAAATTTGAATATACTTAAAAAATTGGCGATGAATAATAATTTTGGTGAAAGTCCTTGCTAATATTACTACTAAATGCTTTGATTGGATGAAAAGGAGGATTATTGTTTGTATGGATGAAAATTCTGTGAGACTTTCGATCTTCACATAACTGAAGCCATCACAACCTCTACAATAAGATTTTCTTATCGATAAACACATTACATATATATTTTTTTAATATATTGAAGTACTTAATATAAATAGAAACGGAAAAATATTACCATTTAAAATTTCTGAAAATTAAGTTCCTAGCAGCATTTGCCACCCCAAGGAAATTTCATGGCGGGGCTGATGGTAACCTGCCTTGCTTTTTCTACCTCTGTGCTGGTAGATATGGGAATGTAACATATTGGCTGTTAAGAGGAAAATTCTAATTAATTCCAATTCCCCCTTCCTCTTTCAACGTTTATCTGAAGCCTCATGAAGAGTAAGCAGTTTGTCCATTAGAATGCACTTTTGTAGGAATCTACCCTACCCCCACCTAAACAATGACTCACTCCCCCTCAATATAGCTGATACGCAATTACAGATCACCAAACATAGCTTAATTTCATTGCAAATAAAGCGAATCAACTTGGTTTAATCAAGCACTACCACCATGTGGCATCACTTTTTTTGCAACTGGAAGCCCAAAATATAATTATTGATACTTTTAAATCAATTAGCTTTTCCGGAGGGTTTCATTTAATCTTTAGTAGTAATCTCTGGTCGCTTTGAGTTTGAGTTACTGTAGGTTTCTATATCTTCTTATCTTAAGTTTAGTATGGCATTTACTTTTCTTTGAAAACTTCTTTTTCGGAAAGATTTTTTAATGAATGCCATAAAACCTCAGTTTCTGCCCAAAGATTAAAAAAATGATGGGTAACGCCATACTACAGCTGCAGTGATCACCAAGGTTTTTCATAAACCGCCAGCGAATGATGAACTAAATAAATAACAAAAGGTGTCATGCCACAGCCAAGGAGAGCTTTCTGCCGCGCTGTGCCATAAAGCATGAGCTATTGCCGGAAGAAAGTCGAATTCCCGGAGAAGGCAAATTCAAGGTGCTAGGCTTATGGACCCCGGAACTTCTTTTATGGAAAACCCCATCCCCCAGAGGAAAATTCCCTCAGAAATCTACCCAGCAAGATTTTTCTACGGAAAATTGCCCATGGGAGAATCCCTCCTCGAAAAATTGCCCCCGAAAAATTCCACTCCAGAATAGTTTGACATTTCAGATCAGGAAAATTATCCCCGCATGTAAAATTGAGCAGCCAAAGGAAATTAAGACAAATAAAAAGAATAAAGAAAAGAAGGGATTATAGAAATTCTAAGTGCATTTCGAAAAATATGTAGAATAGAGGGTGTAGATTTAAATGGTTGGTGGTAACAAGTAAGTAAGGAGCATCTTGGGGCAATAGTAACCAAAACTCCCAGAAATGAATTTTGACAAGAATTAACTCATCAAAAACATTATTTTTAATGCTGATTTCAAATATATAAAGTTCATTAAAATTAGTGCTATATATATTACATGAAATAATGTTAAATATAATGTTATATAAAATAATGTTACTTTTGCCCGATGTGTGGAAGTATAGATGAGAGTGTGGGTCATATTATGTATGAGTGTGTAGAACTGAATGAGTTGAGAGATGAGCGTATGGAGTTTGATGAGAGATGGACTGTGAGTTTGATGAGAGATAAAACTGTGAGTTTGATGAGAGATGGAACTGTGAGTTTGATGAGAGATGGAACTGTGAGTTTGATCAGAGATGGAACTGTGAGTTTGATAAGAGATGGAACTGTGAGTTTGATGAGAGATGGAACTGTGAGTTTTATGAGAGATGGAACTGTGAGTTTGATCAGAGATGGAACTGTGAGTTTGATGAGAGATGGCTGGTAAATTTTTGTGATTTGTGTTTCTCTTTGTTTGTGTTATGTAATGTTTATGTCATATTTATGTAATGACAATTATTTAAATGTGAGTTTTCATTTTTCTTTTGTATCGCCATGGCCTTTAGTGCTTACTTACTTACTTACTTACTTACTATAAAAGCCCCAAGCCTTAGCAAATTTGCCTGATTTACAAAAAATGGGAAAAACACCCCAAAAGGCAAGTGATCATGATGATAATCACAACGTTAGATTCAGCCTATTAGAAAAGTTGACTTTGGAGATTACAAGTTCCTATCTATCAAAATTGAATTTTACATTTATTTTTTTCTGAAGAAAGATCCCCAGATGTGTGTTTATTTGTCATTTTTTATGAAGTAATTTTAATAGTAATAAAAACCACTCAGTCGGTAAAAATTACAAGCCAGTCTGCAAAACCACTGCCCCCACCCATGCATTTTGGCAAGTGACACCTCTTGTCGTACCAGACCAAGTCCATGGAAATTAATTATTCTTAGGTCTTAGTCCTAGCCTGTTATCTCTGTGCAAGTACATCATTGGGCAATTCTTCTTCAGTTGCGACTAATTTCATATTTTCAAATTAGTTTTTTTAAGCTTTATCTTACCCTGCGTTAACCAACTCAATCCCCCAGAGCCCAAAAAATGAATTCAGATAAATAAAAATGTAAACAATTAACAATATAGAATATTGTACATCATCTGCCTATATTTGGAATATAGATAGAATATTCTAAAATTTCTTCTTTTCTTCATTATTTTTTTGTCATACGTACTACCTTTTGGCTGCTTGATTTTGTAAGTAGGGGGAATTTTCCATTGGGATGAGTTTTCCATGGTGATGAATTTTCCTGAGTGAGTTTTCTGTAAAGAATTTACAGAAAAACTCTGTGAAACTTTGCTAATCCTAATTACTTTTGACGTTAAACCTAAAATAAATAAATTTTATATTTAGAACTAGCATAAATGACATTTTTTTTTTATGCAGCCCTATGCATTGTTGGTTTCAGTCTTTATTCGCAAGGGTCACTCTTTAATTACCAATCATTACCATGAAGGTTTCGATAAACAGTTATCAAATGTAGATTATTATAATCTCTATTAAATCTTCTCCGTCTTTTATTTTGTTTTTACTTCTGTGAGCCGTGAGATTGGGTTCTAAATGGATAAACTAATGAATAAATAAATAAAAAGCTTTTAGAATAACTGTCAAGTCTGAGGTGTCTTACCACAAAGAAAAGTAGGAAACGATTTTCCATGGGATCTAGGGATTTCCATTTACCTAATGAAAAATTTTCTTAAAGGATCGCCCGAAAAAAAAACAAAAAACTTTTGCTCTTAGCTTACATAGGGCATAAATAATTTTAAAGGCAAATTGGGAATAAGACTGTTTAGAAGAATTGCTCGGTTTTAACTAAATCGATGGAAATTCATAAAATCCAGCAACACAAAAACTTAAAAAAAAGAAACAAAAATTGCAACAAAACCAAAAAGAAGAAGAGAGCATGTCTTAATTCTATTGGTTTATTTTTACGGATTTCCATAAGTCGTTCGCATCATTACTTAAATTTATGTCAAAATCGGAAGCGAAAAAATCCATTGTTCTCCGGCTTTTTTATCCACTGTTGCCATATCCGATTTTGAGCCAGTAAAGTGGCACTAACCTGATTGGTTAATTTGTAAGACATTATTAATCAGTAAAAGAAATAAAAAGTTTTGTGTCACAGGATTCTTCAAAGCTTACAGTGAGGAAGGGGGTGATTTTTCACGGAGGGGGAGGTGGATTTCCCGTAACTTTTAGAAAAACAATCATAAATTAAAAAAAAATCAACTGGAAATAAGGAGCAATATTAAAAATTAAAACAGATAAAAAGTATTCCGTATACGAGAAGGGCTACCCCATCCTCGATCTTTCACTCTTTACGCTAAACTTTGACTTTTTGTCTCTATTTCTTAACAATAATTCCAGAAGCATAAGGGCCGTTTAATGGGAATGCAATTTTTTCTAAAGTATCAACAACCTTTACTTTAAAGAGTGAGGGATTGAGGGGATATCAGCTTTCCTATATAAAAAATAATTTCTGTTCTTTTAAGTTTTAGTGTTTTTCCTTTCTTTCAGTTGAAAAATTTTTTTTATTAAACATTTAATTACCTTAGAGACCCCTAACAGACAAATATGGTGACACAAAAATAAATATCGGGAAGTCCAAATCAAGCAAAGATTTTACTATAAAAATCTAGAATTTAAATGTAAGGATTGAAAAATAAATACACACTAACAAAATTCTGAAAAAAAATTAACTATATTTTTTTTAAATCAGCTAGCATTTTCTATAGTTAGTATAATGGTTAAGTAATCAAATAATAGGAAATCGAACCGCTTATTCATTAAGGAGTGAATGAACTTTTACAACTTAGGGAGCTAAGAATTCATTAAACTTCCACAAGATATTTTTTTTACAATGACATTCAGTACCTGACATGTATTTGGCACCTCCCTAATTAAGTACTTCATTGCAGTGTTGTGTAACCTTAGACCAAAAAATATTTTGGCATGAACTAGTACATTATTTCTTTTTTATCAGACATTCAGAGGAGAAGGTATATGTGGCAACACCGTTGGTATCAACATTTTTCAACGTTGACCATATTTCCAAATTATCGTCCTCCTGAAATTAAACTTGGTTGGTTCAGATAAGAGGTGTAGTTTTGGCTTAATTTCTGTGTCTTGTAAATTCAGTTTACCTCTTTTTACATTATGTTTACCCCCTTATTTTGTCTTCATTTTCGTTTTCTGATAAAAGGGGATTCTTGATAATAATTCTTGATATATAATTTTCAGTATTCATTTGTATCTCTTGACCGTCTAAGAGTTTTATCTTGTCTGTTTCCATTTTCGTTTCAAATGAAAAAGTCAGGATTTTCCTAAAAATTAATTTTTGCATCTTTAAGTGAGAAAATGAAAAAAACGTAACGGTCTGTTTTTATAATATGCTCGTTTTTAATATTTTGATTATGCAGCATTAGTTACCAAGAATCCAATTTGCTCCAGCAGGTTGGCACTAATTTCAGCCTTCATAATCTGTCCCAAAAGCTCTATGAGTCTATGCAAAACTCTGACCAAAGTATTTGAAATGTCAAAAGAAAGTAACCGTTTGGTATATCCCTGAGCCTAAGGCCCTTCTGGAATTAAGCAACAAAGTAATTTAGCCAGAGGATCGTTTCTGGCCATCTAATAAGTAGGAAAACACAAAATTCTTTCAAACCCTATTTATTTAGGTACAGTTAAAGGTAGGCTACTCACATTTATTTTATCGTGGACGGGAGATAAAGGCGCTTCAACCCAAAGTGTTATTTTTGTTCACAAATAGATGTATCATCATTGAACTATTATGGGTCCTCTATAAAGAAAAAAAGATGCAGGGACAGGGCCCCCCTCACACCGGCGGATCTAGAGGAAAATCTTGGGGGAGGCCGCGCCGGACACAGGGCGCCAAAAACTGATTATACAGGACTAATTTGATAGCTCTTTATTTATATGAAAACACTGCCAAATATGCTCATAAAGGTAAAACGTAGCAAAAGAAAATATAAACAGTACCACACTACACAACTAAACTCAATCGGCGAGCTTTTCTGAGAGCGAACATATCGATAGCATCGTCTGTTTTCGGCAGTTCGTCTCTGTAAGTCTGCTTGAGTAGTAGAGCCTCCAACCTCTCTTCAGTCATCGTGCTTCGTATTGATGAACATGTCCTGTCAACCTTTGAAAACATTCGTTCTGCTTCAAAGGTTGACACAGGAAGCGTCGCGAGAATTGTCAACAATGCGAAGATGTTGGGAAATACATTTTCCTGACAACTGTTCAGCGCTGAAATAGCTGTTTTCGGTTTTTGCACGGTTTCCTTAGACCATTACTTGTTCCAAATCTCGAACTCGGTTTTAACGTCTATCTCCGTACCCACGAGCAGCTCCTTGTACTTTTCGTACCCTGGCTGAACGTCCTCCCAGCGTTTGCCATTAACCACAGCCGGGATCAAAGCTGAAAGTTTTGCAGCATTCGTAAAATGGCAGCTGAACCGCTCCGTAAAATCAAGCAGCATGGCGTCCAGGGCTGGAATAAATGCCGCCATCCTATAATGACTTTCTGGATCCATCTTGGGTACCCCTGCCCGGCATGTAGAACGTGAAGCTATGCGTGGCTGCGTTACCTTGATGGTAGCATCAATCTTTTCGACCATTTTCAGAAGATCTTCGTAAAGCAGTCTGAATTTGGTTTCGGCATGTGATCGCATATCTTCCAGCATTGCCTTCACGCTGCTAATGAGGGACAAGGCTCTCACGAGGTCACCATCCTTCTGTTGTAGTGACTCGGCCAAAGGTTTCATGATCGACGAAAACGAATTCAGGCAAACCAGTCCTACGAGTGTATCTGATTTTTCAATGCAGGATCGTAATGCATAAGCTCTGCTACTTGCCTCTCGATCGTGCCATCCTTCCATCTCCTGCAGAGCAGAAACGATCGACGGAAGGGAGTCTCAAAACCTGCTGATTGCTTCGTGTCTCTCTACAAATCTCGTGGTACAAAGACTGACGAGTGTCTCTGTTTTAGCTTTGTCCGCGATAAGATGCTTTTTTAGAAGTCTTTTTCTCTAGGCACTTGAGCTGAAGTGAGAAATTGTGTCTCGAACAACGTCTTGGGCATTGCGCAGAATGGGAACTGAAACTATCTTTGAACATGAGAGATTTGTGGCATGGCTCACACAGTGGAAGTAATCTGCCAGTTCACACTGGCGTTTAACTTCAGCAGCAGCACCATTTGTCAAGCTTGCCATGCTAGCAGCTTTGTCGTATCCATGACCAACGCACTTTGACCAATCCAGATTTGACTTCCTGACCTCACTCAACAGCAGCTTCCCGAGGCTCTTGCCGTCAAGCTTCTCTTCGATGCTTCTACCGTCGTCACTTTCCTCATCTCCAGCGAGTCTTGACAGGGTTTGAAAGGCATCGACAACTGCAAAAGGATCTTCTCGAATCACGTATCCCTGCTCGGTTTTACACACATAACGACAAACAATGACCATCAGCTCCCTGGTCTGCCTGTCTGTTGACTCGTCCGCAAGAAGACACCAAACCGTTGCTTTGTTTGCTTTTCTCACTACTTCGGTTTTTATCATTTCCCCAATTGTTCCAATCAGTTCATTCTGGATCTGTTTACTCGTATATTTGGCGTTGCTCGGTGCATTTTCAAGTAAATTTTTAAGTTGCGAGTCTCCACTCTGAATCCGATACCGAAGTAGGTGGCGGAAATTCCCGTCGTTTACTGCTGTAATGACATCAGAGTCTTGGACATCAAGTTTGTCATCATCACGGTGGCCACGAAGGGGGATATTCTGTGCCCCGCAAAGCTTGACAGTTTCAACAACGCTTCTGAAGAGTGCACGGTTCTGCTGTATTTGCTTGACCCTTACACAGTCCAGAGCATTCCTGATATCTTGATCTTGACTACCGAGCTGAAACGTTGTTAGCAGCGCGGCAGCTTTTTTCTGGCAGTGTTTGTGAAACTGTGCTTCAGCATGGTTTGTCAGCGCACCATCTTTCCCGGTAAGTTTCGAATAGTCTTTTAGCGGTTTCAAGACCAACTTTCCCATTTTTTGCCCTCCGCCGCCTCCAGATAAAGCCGACCATTCTCCTCCGCTTTCGTTGGTCCTCATCAAAACACAAACACTGCACCAAAGGCCTTCGTGGTCTGGATGACGACTCACTGCGAGCCAAGGATACCGGGCAAGATGTTCGGTATTCAAGCGACGCTTGACTTCGCCACCTTTTCTCTTTTGTGTCGAGACTGGAAGATCAGATTGGTTCTTCGGCTTCCACCTTTCGTTCATAAAAAACATAATTTCGCCAGAAGACAACTGATTTCGCTCTTTCAGCGCTACTGCAATACCAAAGTCATTCGACGGCGTGAAGTCAGTTTCAGGCGAAAAAATAGCGCTTTGATTCTGCTGCGGGTGCGGGGACTGTGAAATCAGTGTTGGGCTATGTACCACCAAGGTTTGAGTACTGCTTCTTGATCCTTCAGTCAGCTGATCAGTGTGTGTCGTTTCGCCGAAGTTTGTTACGAAGGCCGTCTGTGAAGTGGACGGAGTTGTTGGTGACAGTTCGTTCTCCTGGCTGAATGCGTTTTTGTGCATTCCGACCGTCGACTCAGAGTGGGCATCAGAAGTTGCCGTCGTCTCAACATCTAACAAAAAAAGTTTCTCTTTTAAAGTTTGCACAAGACATTTATTGTAAACGTATATACACTTTGTATAATGGCTTGCTTTAGTAGATTTAACTCTCAACATGGTGAAGGCAGAATTGGAACTAAATTTGAAAATAAACTGAATCAGCAACATTAACTTTAAACTCCCCCAACAATCTTGAACTTTCATACCCCAAAACTATTTCTAGGAAACCCGAACTTTAAAATAAAATACCACCCTAAACATCACTAATTTAATTTGCAACCCCAAGAACCGATCCCCGACATATGCTAACAAATATTTTTCAAGAGCTGAAACCCGAAACAATTATCACCGAAGTTTACAAGGCTAAAGAGAGAGCTTTAACTGCAAGAATTTGAAAGATAATTTCAGAGCTGACACAGTGTGTCGGTAAAAATACTGCTTTAAGCCAATATCATAACCGTCAGGCGAGACGAGTGGGCTGGTAAAAATCAGGTCAAACGCTTCGGACAAATTGCATACGAAGAACACTGTATAAGAGGGACCGTATGCAATATATAACAACAAAAGCAGCTGGTACGCGATGAAGCTTGACGAATGAGCCTTATAGATAGATAGATTTATTTTCCATATACCAGTAAAATAATTGCATAACAATCTACAAATCCCCACAAAGGCTCCATGGCCTGTAGGAGGGGGATTATGAAAAGATCAAATAAACATTAAACATTTAAACGCTTAAGATTTAAACAATATAAACATAACATTAATATTTAAACATATAAACATAAGCATTTGAACTTTTAACATGTAAAGCATTTGCTTAATAAAACGAAAAGAAAAAAAAATAAAAAATAAGGAGAGTTCACTAAATAAGCTTTATCAAACTACAGTGAATCACAACATCTATAAAAAAAGGAGAGTTCACTAAATAAGCTTTATCAAACTACAGT
>JAQQPU010001456.1:14138-27722 GCA_029168905.1 Artemia sp. Kazakhstan ARC1039 | reverse complement strand
TTTCATCTCTTTGAGAAAAATCTGAAGTGAAGTGGAAAATTTTTATATTATTTTGGGAAAATAGAATTGATCAATAACTTATTTCATTTTCAATGAGAAAATTCAGAATCGAAGTTGAACTTTTCTTCTTCCGAGAAAATATATTGAACAGAACTTTAAATTTTTTCATCTCTTTGAGAAAGGTCGGAACTGAATTTAAGAAAATTTAGAATTAAAGTGAAACTTTTTATCTTCATAGAAAATAATCACAATCACAGTATAACTATTCCTATCTTCTAAGGAAAAATTTAGAACTGAACTTTAAATTTTTTAATGTCTTGGTAAACTTAAAACTGAAGTGGAAGCTTTTTATTTCCTCTGGAGAAATTAGAATTGAAATGTGTTCTTTGGTAAAATTCAGATTAGAACTTGATATTTTCTATCTTCTAAGAAAAATGTGGAATAATATTTAAATTTTTTCATCTCTTTGAGAAAAATCTAAATTGAAGTGGAAAATTTTATATTATTTTGGGGAAATAGAATTGATCAATAACTTATTTCATTTTCATTGAGAAAATTCAGAATCGAAGTTGAACTTTTCTTCTTCCGGGGAAATATTTGGAATAGAACTTTAATTTTTTTCATCTCTTTGAGAAAGGTCGGAATTGAATTTAAGAAAATTTAGAATTAAAGTGAAATTTTTTATCTTCATGGAAAATAATCACTATCATAGTATAACTTTTCCTATCTTCTACGGAAAAATTTAGAAGTGAACTTTAAATTTTTTATGTCTTGGTGAACTTAAAAGTGAAGAGTAAGCTTTTTATTTTCTCTGGTGAAATTAGAATTGAATTGTGTTCTTTGGTAAAATTCAGAAGAGAACTTGAACTTTTCTATCTTCTATGAAAAATTGAGCCTGCTAGTAGTATCATTATCTCTAAAATTATTTTTCTTACATCTCTGACCTTTTTAATAGATATTCTGAACGTTTGACGTTCTAGCATACCCTAAAAATAATGAACACTTAACAAAATAATGCATAAGATATTTTTAATGAAATAAGGACATGTAGAATAATGATATAAAGATATGTTAAATACATTATTATACATTATTAGTACACTTGCGCTTCACTTTCCGTCAATTCATCTTTATATTCATTGATGATATTGTCTGCTAATGTCCTTTTTATTCTGCCTGCGATTTCACTGTCTATTGTCACATTATTTTTACATAGATAGCAGTTTTGGCACATTGACATGATATGATTTATCATATTGATGCAGCTGTATGCTTGTCTTCTTTTTCCTTTTGCTTTCATTCGAATGCTAACACCGGAAGAATTGCGATAAGATCTATCAACGGCTAACATGCTACCAGAACCATTAGCTAGAAGTTGTCCCTCTTCATCAACTATTATTTTTAAGTTTGCATTCTCTTTGACTACTAATTTCTCTGGTAATGTTACTCTCGCATATCCACCACTTGCATGATGGAAATTCTTGGGTACACCAAAGGAATTTAACTCCTCACTATCATGACAACGTATGCATACATTGCCAATCCATCTCCAATAACTTGCACTCGTTTCATAGTTCAGGTATTTCTCCTTGCCAGCGTTCAACGCGACAATGATTTTTTCATGTGCACATACTTTCGTCGAATAATTCATCTTCACTTTTTACAGATATGAATTGTGTGTTGATCCTTCCACTGCGTAAAAAATACTGATTTAATGCATGCAATAAACTCGCTAGTGTCGATAACCTGCCATAGAGTACCAGTGGAAAAGCCGCGTCGTGTCCATGAACAAGCACAGAGTATGATTGGTAGAGCCGTACACATATTTCATGTCATTTTAAGATACGTAAAAAGTTAAAAAAATACCATGTTAAAAAATTCAAGAAAGTATTTATGAATTGGGGAGGGGACTCTTTGAGGTTGAAAATGGGTTTAGGAATGACATTATGAGTGGAACCTGTTCAGAAATGATATAATAAAGCCATAAAAAAGTATTAAAAAAAAATGGAGAGGGGACTCTTTGGGGGGCCCGGGGAGGGTGTTTGGTGGATCCTTGGGGGAGGGTACCCTCCTGTGATCGAAATTTATACTTTTTAGTTTACTTTTTTTGCGGCGCATCCCTGCGGCGCATCCTGCGGCGCTTTCCTGCGGTGCCTCCCCTGCGGTGCATCCCCTGCGGCGCTTTCCAGACCCGCGGCGCATCCCTGCGGCGCATCCTGCGGCGCTTTCCTGGCCCACGGCGCATCCTGCGGCGCATCCTGCGGTGCTTTCCTGCGGTGCCTCCCTGCAGCGCATCCCCTGCGGCGCTTTCCAGACCCGCGGCGCATCCCTGCGGCGCATCCTGTGGCACTTTCCTGGCCCACGGCGCATCCCGGCGGCGCTTCTCTGGTCCGGTGGACCTTTGGGGGCACAGGGAGGGCCTTTGGGGCACATGGAGGGCCTTTGGGGGTCCGGGGGGCAGTTGGGGACCGGTGGAGGGCCTTTGGGACCCCGTTGGTCCTTTGGGAGCTCGATGGGCCTTTGGGGGGTCCGGGGATGGTCTTTGGGGGTCTGGGTGGGCCTTTGGGGGCGCCGGTGGCCCTTTGGGAGCTTGGGGGGCCTTTGAGGACCGGGGGCTTCCTTCGGGGTTGGGGTAGGAGGATTGGAACTCTTTCGAGTTGGGTTAGAGGACCTCACAACACTGTTCAAATGAAACTTGTGTATTATAATGACCACAGAGTTTCACCCTCAAATCCTCTTCTAAAATCTTCTTTCATAATGTCTCTAACTGTTTCGCCGAAATAGTTACATAGCCTGTCTAAAACGGTTTCGCCCAAATAATCCCTAAACGTAATTTCAGCGTGTTCCTTTTGTTTTTGGCATCTCAGCACTAATGCATTTCAAATTAATAAGAAACCTGATTCCCGCGCTAAAATAATTCATCGCTAAGATGTTTCTTGGAGAATTGTTTCCATGGCCTTTGGCTATTAATATCCTTTGGAGTTCGACCAAAAGAGTTGTTTCCGAGGCAAAGACATTAATGACTTGGATCTATTCCTGGAGAATCGTTTCTAGGCGAAAATTTTTAAAGTCTGACAGATGATGTCATTGGTTGATTGATCTGTCAAGAAAGGGGAATTAATTTGTTGTTTCTAAGGGGAATTATTGATTCACGATAGGTGAATTGAGGTTGACAGCACAGGTGTTCCGAATTCCCAATCGATTACGCAATCAAGTTCTCGGAAACTGCCAGCATTAGACTAAATTGTAGGTGGCAGCAGGGGTGCCACATGGGAGTTATAGGGTCACTTCTACTAATTAGAATAAATAGCTCTTATGAAAGTACTAAAAAATCTTTGGCTTAAAGAGCGAGGTATTGACTAGGGGGTGAACCCAATAATATACGTAAAATTTTCTGTTCGTTTTAAGTTTTGATGTTGCTCCTTACTTTCGGTTGAAAAACTTGTTTTTTTTTATTTAATTTCTGATCTTTTTCTTTAATGATGATGGGAAATCCGGTGCCTCTTCATAGCAATGTCTCTTCCCCCATGAAAACTTCCTTCATGGAAAGATCCTCCCATATAGCCCCCGACCCACCCACCCCACCCCCCACCTACCAGAAAAAATCCCCCCTGAAAACGCCTGTATACTTCCCAATAACCCATACTTTATGTTAACATGGGGTAAAGTTCAAAACTTTCAGCCGTCCCCCCGGGGACTTTGGGGTTTTAAGTCATCCTAAAAGACATATTTATTATATATTCGATCATGCTTAACAAAATGGCTATCTCAAAATTTTGATCGGGTGACTTTGGGGACAAAATGAGAGTGGGAGGGGGCCTAGTTGCCCTCCATTTTTTGGTAACTTAAAAAGGGCACCAGAACTTTTAATTTCCGTTCCAATGAGCCCTCCCACGATATTCTAGGACTACTGGGACGATACGATCACCCCTGGGGGAAAAAAACAAAAAAAAACACACGCATCCGTGATCTTTCTTGTGGCAAAAAATGCAAAATTCCACATTTTTGTAGATAGGTGCTTGAGACCTCTACAGTAGGGTTCTCTTATACGCTGAATGTGATGGCGTGATTTTCATTAAGGTTCTATATTTTTAGGGGGTCTTTCCCCCTTTTTTCTAAAATCAGCCAATTTTTCTTAGGCACGTAACTTTTGATTGGTAAGACTAAACTTGATTAAACTTATATATTTGAAATCATAATTAAAATCTGATTCTTTTGATGTATCTATTGATATCAAAATTCCATTTTTTAAAGTTTCGGTTACCATTGAGCCGGGTCGCTCCGTAGGCTTACTTACAGTTCGTTACCACGAACTGTTTGATATTTTAAAATGAAAAAAGGGGGGATGTTTGATCTTGGGATTCCATTTTCGTGAAATTTTGAGGGATAGTCTTCTTTGTAAAATGGGAAAGGGAGGGGCTAGGGGCCTGGAAATGAGCCACTTGAAACTTACAGCTGTAACTTTTTGGGCCAAGGGGACTAACGTACAAAAACAAAATATTCAAAGGTTTTTCTTTTGAAATTTTCGCCTCCTCTAAAAAAGGGGACTAAAAAAAGGGTCAAATTTTTTCAACTGGCCTGAAACTTATATGAGATTTTTGGCAAAGGTTAACCCTGTGTAGAGAAAAAAAAATTAATTCACAAAATACATCCCCAAAAAAGTGCCAGAAAAGTGCCAAAAACTTCTTTCCCACTCACTTCAAAGTGAGGGGGCGATCTTGGAAACTTGGGAGGAGATTTAATCAATTGGAATTGAAAGTTCTTATCTCCTTTTTAAAGGCCGAGAGCTTCTAGAAGGCAATCAGCCACCTTCTTGTTTTCTTTTCTGCTATCAGTCTCCTATGATATCAAATCAATTTTTGAGAATTTTGAGAAATATGTCCAATAAGTTTGCCTTCGGGATTGATCTGCTATTACTCACCCTGCTGAGTTAAGTCAATCCCCAGAAACACGAAAAAAAAAATTAAGCTAATAGAAAATGTCAAAATAAATACTATAAGATATTCTACACCACAAATTCTGCCTATAGTTTGGAATATTGGTAGAACATTTCCAAATTCTTTCAGTTCTTCTTTATTCTATTTGCCATATTTTCTCTGTGGCTGCTCAATTTTGGATGTTGGGGAGTGGGGACCATCCGCGGGGTGAATCATCCGGAGGGAATTTTTCGGGAATAATTTACTGCAGTGGCAAATTACTGGGTGGAGATTTTCCGTGGGGGTATTTTACAAGGGGAGAATTTTCCGCGGGGGTGGGGGTAGTGATTTTATGACAGTAAAGTTTTTTTTATGAAACTTGAAGAATCAAGCAAAAAGTAAAAAAAAAAAAAAAAAAAAAAAAAAAAAAAAAAAAAAAAAAAAAAAATATTCGATGTTATTTTGTATGCAAGGTTGATCAAACTGTAAGTAAGCAGAGTCTCGTGCTAAAAGTAACTGAAAAAGTAAAAAATACTTTATCGATGACAATATATGCATCACACCAATCGGATTTTTATAGTGATTCTAGACATCTATAATGCACTAAACTTAAAGTTACTCACAAAAGTGAGTATTAAAAAAATTAAAGACTGAGCTTGCAATATGAGCACTGTTGGGTGTTGACTCTCCTCTTATTATAAAGTTGTTTTCTGTGCTACAGAAAGGATTTTGTTACTATGCTTACTGGCGTTAATAATAGTGAGGGAAGGGGGGATAATGAGAACCTCCAGAAAATATCCTAGGAGTGGCGGCAAGTACTATCAGGAGCTGTTTTTACTGAAAATCAAAGAGAACATTTATCATTTTTCTCTTTATAGGCATGTTTCAGCGTCTGCTTCTTGCCTGGGGGCATTGGCCCCCTTCCACCCTTATCGGTGTCCATGGGAGATATCCTATGAAAAATTTGTCGAAAAACTCACCATGGAAACCATGGAAATAATCGCCCTTTACTTCATTATTTCAGACTACCTTCCTAATAAACATTTGGAGGGATGCAGGTTTGAACTTAATGAGCTTAATAATTAAGCTCATTTTCTGAAAACATTACTCTGAAAAATTCAAAATTTGCAGAAAACAAACTTAATTAGCTCTTTTTTTCAAAGCATTTTCCTGCAAAAGTTACTTTGACTTAAAGAATTGGGTTTAAGGTGCGAGAACTCTTAATGCATTAAGCGTTACCTTGGACATGTTTTTAAAAGTGAACAGAAGCTAAATAACAAAAAACTGTTATTCCACGAAAGTCAGGAGCAATATCAAAACCTAAAACAAAAGAAAACTATTCTGTTTATGAGGGGGTTGTCCCCTTTTTGAACCCTACTCGTTAGACTAAAGTTTGACTTGTCTCTAAAGCACTAAAAAAGACTGTTCAAGCACAAGAGCATTGGAATTGAATAAGAAGTATTTTTCCCAGTATGTACAGAATGGTAGAGCTCATTGATGTACAGTTGCTTTAAACAATACAATTTCATGTTCGTGTATTTTAAATGGCAGTCAGCACATTCGTTGCATTTTTAAATGCTTTCAGCATAGCACTTGAAGAATTTAGCGTAAACTAAAGAGAGGAGGGAGGCTGAGGCAGGGGGAGTTCTTTTCATATATAGTAACTTTTGTTCGTTTTAACTTTTAAAGTCGCTGTGTACTCTCTGGTAAAGTTACTTGGTTGCTTTATTGTAGATTATCCTATAAATAATAATATTCTTAGCATGTGAGTAGGCAGAATCTTGTCCAGGGGGGGGGGAGCCTATTCTTTAATGGAGGTGGAGGGCTTATAAATGCTTCCAGAAGTCCTTTGAATATAAGTCCTTAGAAACTCCTCATTCGGTATTTCGCTAAAACCCGGCCTTTAATATTTTCCATGTTCTATTTTTCCTGCAACAGTATAATATAAGAAACCCACTATCCAACTTCCAATTTCCAGAAAACATAAACACCACAAAAGCAATTTGACACAAATCAGATTATGGTTAGATAACAGCTTCTTCTAAGAATTCAACTCAAAAGTTTACAGTTGGGCAGTATTAAATGTCAAAATTGGTATAGGGAAGACCGGCCCACGATCGGTGCGGCCCACGTTTAGCCAAAGCAAATAATGTCAATACCCACGGGGATCCCGTGGATCATAAAAACTCTGATAGATGGCAGTGAATGTTTTTAAAATGTCTAGCCTTGATTAATTCTTTTACCAAAAATATCAGATTGGATTACGTCTTATGGTGGTTTAAATCTAGAATTTAGTTAAATTTTTGTCTGAATGTCTACGCCTAACTACGAATACTAGAAAAGCCACAAACTCACGTTGTATGTTCTTTTTATTTGCCTGTTTTTTGTTAGCTTCAGAGACATGCCATCTTCACCGGTTTGCTGTTAGCATTTTTTCATCCCGTGGGAAGGTGAATTTCCACGTTCGGCTACAATACCCGGGGTAGGTTCAGTATGCCGTACCAAGGTGTCCGAAAGTGAGCTATACTTGTAAAAGCTGTGTAAACAGCATTTTCTAAGGTTGAAGGCAAGCTCAAAACCAAAAACTTGATTAGTTCTGGCGTTGGATTCACAATCCCGTGGGATGGTTGATTCCCACGTTCGGTCACAATACCCGGGATAGGTTTGGCATGGCGTACCAAGGTGTCCGAAAGTGGGCTATGCTTGTAGAAGCTGTGTAAAAAGCATATTTTAAGGTTGAAGGCAAGATCAAAACCCAAAATTTAATTAATTCTGGCACTGTTTAATCCTGTCAGACCAGTAGGTAAACTGAAATTCAATTTTTTCCTGTTAAATGTCATTCGAGATCAAATGCTTAAAGGTAAAACAGAGGAGAAAAGAAAGAAAGGCGGTTGGGATCCAGAACAAAAGAAAACACCGTTTTTTTCTGTCTTAGTCGACAAAAGGTCAGTCAGATTCTCTGGAAGTGCCGTGGGTGTCCCTAGAGAAATGCTGCAAGACTACATGAAAAAAGTTGAGAAGTTGAATATCCCTCTACAAAGTCTGTACCTGAGTTTCTTTACACCCTGTTACCACACATGATAAATATTTACAGAGGAACAAGAAAACGGACTGAAACCTTACTTTAAAACTATAGCTGATATGCATTTCGACTGTACTTCCCTAGAAACAAGTAAACGTGCATACACTTATGTCATTACTAAGAGTATAAAAATACCGGATAAGTAGAAATGCAAAGGTATTGGAGACATTGGAGGAATTGCAAGTAAAGATTGGTACCGTGGTTTTATGGATCGTCTTAAAACTCTATTAGTAAGAACACCAGAAGGTACAAGCTTATGGCGGGCAACTGCTTTCAACTGTCACAGCGTAGGAGCTTTCTTTGACAACCTGGAGCGAGGCCTAGATAAACAAATGTTCAGACCACAAGAAATTTGGAATGTTGACGAATCGGGTTGGAAAGACATCCACAAGCCTGGTAAAATCATTGCACAGCGTGGCCAGAAGTAAGTAGGGAAGATGACGTCAGCATTAAGAGGTCTGTTGACCACAATTAAACCTGGTGCTAGCGTATTGGGAACTCAATCTTTCCTCTACTTTTTTCCTCGGAAAACAGCGTCCAAAACTTTTAATCAAGGGAGCTTTACCAGAAACCATCTTAATCGGCTCAGAAAATGCTTCTGGCTGCATAACTGTCTCCCATTTTTGCTTTACTTGCAGCATTTTATCAATCAAGTCAAACCCTCCAAGTAGTCACCTGTACCTTTGAAAATAGACGACCAGATTAACCTACACACCATTGAATTGCTTGATCTAGAAAAAAATAATGGTGTTGTACTCTTATCTGTCCCTCCCCACATTACTCACACACTACGGCCTCTAGAAAGGATAGTTATGGGCCTCTTAAGGCCTACTACAACCAGGCAGCCGCAAGTTTTATGAATGCCCATAAAGTTAAAACTCTATCAGTGCATAACATTGTTGAGTTGCTGGGGAAAACATATTCAAAGACTTTCACTTCTGAGAATTCAGAGTGGATCAGTGAAATCAGTGAAATCAGAGAAATCAGTGGATTCAGAGAAAGCTGGATCTACTCTACCAACAGAAATGTCTCAAGGATTGTGAGTTTCTCTTGTCATACGTCCAGACAGAATGCCTACTACATCTAGTGAAGCACTTAGCAGGGAAGTTTCTATGCTCAGCGCGAATCTTGTGCGACATTTAGGCTCCTTTTTTTTAACATGGACCCGGAAATGAACGCAGCACAGATTCTGTCTCTAAATGAGAAGCAAAGGTCAGCAGATGATTCGTTAAAACAGATCGTCCATGCAAACCCCTTTCCAAAAGGCTAAACACGAAAAATCAATAGGAAAAAAATATGAAAAAGATAGAAATGCTTACTGACACCCCTGGAAAAAAACGCATTACTGCTGGGATGAAAGCTGTATCTGCCAAGAAAACCCTAGTCCTGGAAAGGAAGAAAGTCAGAGAAGTGAAAAGGCTAAAAAGCAAAAGGTATATTTTTCTTATAGCAGGAGTTGCAGTTGAAGTGACGATTTTGACGTAGATGAGCCTGTATACAACAACTCTTCAAACCTCAGTATGGACGTTGAATACAAGCCCCCTATCAGCAACTTCCAATTTGACACTAAGAAAGTCAAGCCTGGTGATTACATTCTGGTCAAAATGAAGAGCAAGAAAGGGAATCCCGTTCACTAAATCATCATTATCAAAAAAGTAGAAATTGAAGAACTTACGGTCGACTTTCTGAAGGAGACTGGATTAAGAGACTTCGTGCTAACTGACGAGGTAGATAGTGCCTTAAAGACAGAAGTTGAAAAGAAACTGCATCTACTGACAGGTGAAACATCAAGATTAGCAGAAGGGCTTAGTTTTGGTGTTGATCAGTCAATTTATAAGTTGAAATTAATGCTCTTTAGTTTTTTTTCAAATCCTATTGAAATTGCTGTTGTAGTTTTTTGTACTGACCATAGTCTTTCATAATTTTATAGCCGAAATACGGGTGTTAATGTTTCCCCAGCCAATTTTCTGTTTGTTTTGTCAAGTGACTGAACGTAAGCCACAGACGGCCGAGCCAGTACCGGGGTGGCACTTTTGACCACGTGGATCGAGATGCATCCAGACGGAAAAGTGGTGGAGCACCAATATTTCTAAATGTCTTTTTCAAGGATGGTATAGTGAATTACCTTTGCTTTCGCATATTCATCAGCTTCTTTTCGCTTGAATCATTCCTGGAGAATTAAAAAAGTCAAAACCTGCCGATCTTGGGCCGGTCTCCTATCTATATATCGGACCAAAAACCAATATTTAATATCGAAACGTAAATATTCATATCGAAAACGATATTTGGCAATTTTTGTTTATTTCCAGCTTTTCAACCATCTACCAGTGAACATAAAACTAAAAAATTCCAACATTCGAAAAGTTATCGTTAATATCTAGTGTAAATTTGAAGTTCTAGGGGGGTGCAGATCCCCCCTCTGCCCCCTTTCCCTACGCTCATGATTCCTAGTATTTTTGCTTCGAGAAAATGATAAATATGGTTAAAGCACGTCACCATAGCTAACAGATTTGCATTTGACAGTGCAGACAATTCAAAATGTTTAATAGCTGTTAGGGGCGATGTAGTTACACCAAAAGAAGCGTTTTTTGTTAAGATTAAATGAATGTAAAACGTGACAGATAACAACTTTTAACAATATTAATGTTCAATTTAGGTAAATTGCTATTGATTCACATAACCATATTGGCTATATGTAATGTGAAAAAACATGAACAATGGTAAGCTGACGAAAACTAGGAGAAAATCAAACGATAATAATTGGCATCCAGATTTAGGAACTGTCCAAAAATTATTTTACCTTGGTTTTGTATTTTTTTTTTGTCGGTCTTCGTTTTTGTTCGAAATTTATTACCAATGGTGTGTCAGACATTATTTAGACGAACCTTAATTTCTTTAAATAAAATATCAATAGTGTTCAAAAAAAGTTCATAATCTGTGCCATTTTAAACTCTTTCCATTTTGATAAAAAAAAATGTTTCTTATGGCCCTGCTGCATCATGGTTAATAGTTATGGAACCTTTTATGTGCCCTGTCGGTACCAATTGGCTACAGTAACTAAAGAAGAAGAAGACGCTAAAGAATCACTGCATCTCTCTGTTTAAAATTTATTTTCTTGCATAATTTTATCTTCAAATTTACAAATCCAAGGACTTTGTGGAATGAAAATATTTCGAAAACATGGACCTATTGATTTATAATTTATGGAAGGGAGCCCGTAGAAAGTTTCGACCAGGGCTTTTGATTTCTTCCAGTAGCCTAAGGTGCAGACAAGGTCTTAGGGGAGGAGAGTCAGTCCTTTCTTTTATATGACAGTAATAAAATAATAAATATAGATAGGCGAATCCAAGGCACTTGATTTTATATTAGTTTTCTTTTTAAAACTAATAAGTGGCAAATCTTCCCCCACTCAATTAAATAGCTTGGCTAGGCCTAGGTTCTTCGTAAGGGAATATTAATTTCAAAAACACTATAGGCTACTCTTTATTTCAAATTTGGTCTTTGTCCCAATATGGTGGAAGCTAATCTTAAATATGGGTCTTCCTCGGCTAAAATTTTAGTTAGCATTTTCTTAGAGTAGGGTGCAATTCTTTTATCTGCATCATTGCAAAACAAAAACTTTTTTATATAGTTAAAACCTTAAATATAAACTTAAACATGCGTCATTGCAAACTAAAACTTTTTTAATAGTTAAAAACTTAGATATTAGCTTCCTAAATACAATTCTGTATAAAATATTCAATATTTGAACACAGCCAGAACTTAATCTACCTCCTTCTTATAAATATTGCAAAGCCCCGTAAAAAGACTCAAGATAAGAAAATACATTTTTTCATGTTTGCTATATGATTTAAAAATACATACAAACGAATATCTCTTCATCGGGACGCACCGTGAATCATGTGAAATCATCATTAGTAGATATATTACTAATGTTGTCTTTTGTTCATAATTTTACCTCTTTCTAATAAGCACCATTTATTCTTAACACAGAACTTTCATCTCAAGACTGCAATTATTAAGAAATTTCATTAGTCTAATCAGCTCTGAATTCGTTCCCAAGAGATTTGTTGCATTACCCGATCTTTAACACTTAGGTACTGAATAAATGACCTGGACCTAGGGATCGAATAAATTGTCCTCTAACGAGAGGATTAGACAAATACAGGAGTCTAATCATAGGCAGCGCAATAGCGCTGGCTAAGTAAGGAACGATGTTGGCACAATATATTATTTTTTTTTCTTCCATACCAGGGCACTTCATATCGAAGGAATTGTCGTAGAAGCTTCGAAAAGGGCTCATTCGATTAGAAATTGGAGTGGCTTGTGCCCTTTTTAATAGTCGAAACTGATTGGAAGGCAACTAACATCCCTTCTACACCCACCATTTCCCCAAACACATCCAATCAAAATTTTGAGATGGCCATTTGGTTTAGCGTAGTTGATTTGCAAATAGAAATTATGTTTTTGAGGAGGACACTCCCCCACAACCCTCAGGGCAAGAGTTGTAAGTTATGCCCTGGGGGCATATAAGATTTTTACAGAAAGTGTTGTCGTAGAAACTTCAAAAAGAGCTCATTCGATTAGAAATTCAAAGGTTTAGTGCCCTTTTTAATAGTCGAAAGTGATTGGAGGGCAACTTACCCCCCTCTCACGCCCACCATTTCCCCAAACATATCCAATCAAAGTTTTGAGATAGCCATTTTGTTCAACGTAGTTGAAAGTTCTGAAAATTAGGAATTGAGGATGGCCCCCCCAGAGCCCTCAGGGCAACGGTTATAAGTTATGCCCTGGGGGCATATAAGGTTTTTATTGAAAGCTTTGTCGTAGAAACTTCAAAAAGGGCTCATTCAATGGGAAATTCAAAGGGCTAGTGCTCTTTTTAATCGTCGAAAGTGATAGGAGGGCAACTAACCCCCCTCTCTCGCCTATCTTTTCTCCAAACACATCCAATCAAATTTTGAGATAGCCATTTTGTTGAACGTAGTTGAATGTTTTGGAAATTAGGTATTTAAGGATGGCAACCCTCCCCCTCCCCAAACCCTCAGGGCAAGGGTTGTTAGCTATGTCCTGGGGGCATATAAGGTTTTTATAGAAAGTGTTGTCGTATAAACTTCAAAAAGGGCTTATTCGATTGGAAATTGAAATGGCTAGTGCCCTTTTTCATAGTCGAAAGTAATTGGAGGGCAACTAACCCCCCTCTCACGCCCACCGTTTCCCCAAACACCTACAATCAAAATTTTGAGATAGCCTTTTTTTTCAACGTAGTTGAAAGTTCTGGAAATTAGGTCTTTAAGGATGACAGCCCCCCCCCCCCACAGCCCTCAGGGCAGGGGCTGTAAGTTATGCCCTGGGCGCATAAGAACTTTTTACAGAAGGAGTTGACATAGAAACTCCAAAAATAGCTCATTCAATTGGAAATTGAAAAGACTAGAGCCCGTTTTTAATAGTCGAAGGTGATGTGAAGAACTACTAACCCCCCTCTCAGGCCCACCATTTCCCGAAACACATCCAATCAGAATTTTGAGATATTAATTTTGTTCAACGTAGTTGAAGGTTCTGAAAATTAGGTCTTTGAGGATGACA
>JAQQPU010001455.1:71429-81812 GCA_029168905.1 Artemia sp. Kazakhstan ARC1039 | reverse complement strand
AATCTTTCATCCCTAAATTCTATGACTATCTACCTTAGTTCCACTAGGATCCCAATCTTGGACTTGATTTAGCCTATTTAAAAAGAGTATTTAAGAGATAGGCTAATCTATCATCATCATCATCATCATCAAGGGTTTTGAGTTCCCCTTTGTGTTGAACACCTTGGGAACCAAAGCACTGTTTTATATATATCACTTCACATAACTTAAATGTTTTTATAGCGTCAAGTCTTTTCCAATTTCCTTAAAGAATTGTATTACAATTCTGACTATTTTCAGGTTGTCTTCTAAGTCATTCAGCCCTCCAAGAATGGAGTGCAAACTTATGGGGTCAGGCCTCCCTCTGAAGAAAGCATATATCTTGTCTCTTTGCTCCTGATACTCCTCGCAATCCAATATTAAATGTTCCACAGACTCTTCTTCCGAACAAGTCATGCAATTGCTGTCTTCACCGTAAAATCTAGCTCTGTAGTTATTTGTGCCACAGTGTCCTGACCTCAATCTGAACAGTAGGTGTCCTTCGTGTCTGCTAAGGTTTTTATAAATTGACTTTTCGAACTTCCAATGCAGCTTTCTTGTAACAAATAAATTGCCAGTCTGATCTCTCACATTCTCAAAGCTTTCTCGTAATACAGCTTTACTCACACATTCCAATTGACTGATCACTATGGGGGTAGAACAATTACGAACCATTCCTTCTATGGCTGCATGTTTGGCTTTGCTATCTGCCAACTCATTTCCTATTATTCCCACATGAGATGGAACCCACTGCAATACTATTCTCCTCGATTCCATCAACACTAACAACTTTGAATAACATTCAGCTATTTCTCCTGATTTGCACCGATCTGCCTGGAATGACTTAATGGAAGAAATCACAGCTTTAGAGTCAGAACATATCAATATGCCAAAATATTCCTCGTGCACTTCTGATAATGAAAACTCAAGTGCTTCTGCAGGCTAATCTATTAAATTGTAAAAAGAGCATTCAAAATTCACGCCATTAATGATTGTGACAAAGGAGATGGGTTTTGTGTACTTCACAATGCTTGAAAGCTATGTCAGCACGTAACTGTATAACGTTTTGACCCGATTTGTTTGAAGGTCTAAATCGGGTCAAAACTTCCCAAATTCCCGTAGATAATTTTCCCAAATTTTGTTGAAATTTTCAACGAAAATTTGGGAAGTTTTGACCCGACGGTCTAAATCGGGTCAAAACTTCCCAGATTCGCGTTGATGATCAACGAAATTTGGGAAAATTATCTACGAGAATTTGGGAAGTTTTGACCCGACGGTCTAAATCGGGTCAAAACTTCCCAAATTCTCGTAGAATTATCTACGAGAATTTGGGACGTTTTGACCTTCATAACTACTGAACACTTTGAAGTTAGAGTAGTTTCACATTAGGTTACTACATTACAAAAAATTGTAGATTGGAATATAAAATATGACCATGAAAATGGTCATAAATTTACGACTATGAACAACATCTAATATGTTCTTCCAATTTAATGGAAGACCTAGAAACTAAAGCAAAGCTATTAGTTTAGTTATTTTCTTTTCATAATTTCAGTCTAACGTTTTCTTCAAAGCCCTTGGTATTTTGAAAAATGCACAACGTGACTGGTTTACATTAAGGTTAGCTAAATTTCTACTTGGAAGAACCTCCGTTATAAACGACAAATTATCTAAAATACTCCAGCTTTGTATTACTGTGAAAATCTTTCTAATGTGCTCGTTTTCTTTTAGTAACTAGCCTTGGCATTTGCAAAATAATTTTTGTAGGCCTATTTTTTGGCTCCTTAAATTGGTAGATTGTTTAATACATTATCAATTGAACCTGTCGAGGTTATGATAGACTACCCAATAGTTAGTCAGTGAGTCACCATACAACAGTTGATTCACTGTAGCCTAAAATTTATTATAGGCTAGCCTATTGCCTACCTCCTAGCCTAGGATTTGGATTTTTTTCACCGTTGAATTTGTTGAATTTTTAAAATAAGATAACTTGGATAACTTAGCTATAAATTATGCTGAATATTTTAAATATAGGCGACTGCTAAATCAAAAATGGAGCCTAGGCCTAATCTTAGACACACTTAGGCCAAAGCTGCATTCCTTAACAGAATGAATTCAGAGTCTAAGTTATGGGTATAAGCCTAAACAACTAACTGGAGAATAATCACAGTTAATAGCCTACATTTTGCATGCAGTTAACCTTTTATCTTCACTTATTTCAATGTTTTTCCAATTTTTCTGATTTGGCCTATTAGTGATTTTTTTCCATAGCTTTTCTTCAGTTTTGAATTGCCCCTGAAATAGAGCACTGTTTAAAAATATTTTTGTAGATGATGTTATAGTAAATGCAGTCACATTAACACAAAGTTCACAAAAAAAACTATCAACTAAAGACAATTCCAGGGTTGCTGCCCAGTGGAGAAAAAATTGTTAGATTCTTGAAAAATAGAATCACTAAATTAGCACATAAATCACTAGATTATTTTATAGAAATTGCTAGAATTATAATAGGCTACTCTTTATCATTGTAATTAATGTTTACTTACTAGCCTATGTTCTATATGGACACACCTACAGGAAGGGGGTAAAATTACCCCCCCCCCCTAGGAGTGAAAAAATATCTTTAGGTTGACTTTGTTTTTTTATCAAGCAAAAATTACCCTTGAAATTTTGAAAAAAACTTATTTTATTTTTACTCTAGCTGAGCCAGTATAATCACTGAAACACCAGTGACAATTTTGAAAATGGCCTATTTATATTTTCACCAAAAAAAATTATTTTACCCTTCATAAATTTCAATAAGCATTGTCCTTTTTTTTCCTTTAATAAAAAAAGAGGTACTTGTTAGTTATACAGAATGCAACCAAGAAGTAATGTTATGTTAATCCTAATGAAATAAATATAATGCTTTAGTTTATGATAGATAGTAATTATATTATAATAATATAATTTGGGCCATGTATTTGCACATTGGGGGGGGGGAGTAAAGTAACCTTACTAAACCTAACCTGAACCCCCCTCCCCTAATGTGCAAATGTATAGCCCAAGTTATACAAGTCCAATGCATTCTGTCATCCATTATTTGTCTTTGTTGCTATGAAACTGGTTTTCATAGATTGTACATTATCCTTAGAATACTTCCATCCCCAGACCTATCCTCAGGGTCTGCTTGGGTAATTTTAAATCTAAAGGTATAGTTTAGGAACCTTTCAACTATGCTAAACCAAATGGCTATCTCAAACATTTGATTGAACAATTTCTGGGGGAATGGGAGAGGGCTAGTAGCTGTTAGATCTTTTTGTTCAAATAAAAGAGACACCAAAAATTTTAATTTCCATTCAAGTGAGCCCTCCTCTGTTGTTCTAGGACTGTTGGTTTAATATGATTGCCCCCAGGCAAAAAAAAACTAACACACATCCATGATTTTTCTTCTGGCAAATAATACAAAATTCAACACTTTTGAAGATAGGGGCTTAAAACCTGTACAGTAGAGTTCTCTGATACACCAAATTTAATGGTTTGTTTTTAATTAAAATTCTTTGACTTTTAGTGGGAGTTTTGTCCCTCTTTCAGGCAAATTTTGCAGTTTCTTAGCCTTTTATGGGTAAAACTAAGCTTAATGAATCTTATATATTTGGTATCAACATAATAAGCCAATGATATATTGATTGATATCCAAATTTTGTTTCAAGAGTTTTGGTTACTATTTAAGTGTGCTAATTAGGTGTTATGATTACAAATAAGAAAATTTGGAAAATTATTAGAGTCTTTATTAGATATTAGAAGTAAAGATTAAAACCATTAGACAATTCCCAGAGTAGATACCCCCCCCCCCCCCCTTACTTCTTAACAACTTAAATCATCAAACTACAATTGATTTATTCTATCTAGTGATATCACAAATACTATTACAAAAAGCACTAAGCCCTATTTTCTTTTTCAATGATTTCTTTTTTCATTTAGAAAATTATATTTAATCAATACCTACAATCTTATTTTTCAATGACTGCATTCATGGGCGCCCATAGGCTGGATGTAGTCTTAGGGGGATGTGGTCTAGTCTAATTAGCACTTCCAATACTTTATAATAGAAATATAAAAACAAAAGTATAAAAATATAAGGTAGTGTCATTCAGCCAGGGGGTCTGGAGTCCCCTCCCCCCCCCTTATGAGTGCCCATGACTTCATTTCTTTTCTATTTGCAGATGTAGAGGGTTTATTCATATCCACCATTCACTCCACTTTCAAATGTTTTAACATAATGAAATTGGATTTAGAACTGGTAGATTATAGAAAAACAAAAACATTAATATGAAGACAAAAGTTCAACCTGAGCAAATATGGTGAAATAGGAAGAATAGAACATTTTTGCAATCAGCACAATTCACCTATTATCTTGATGATAACACTCAAGGTCTATATCTGATATGGACATATGGTGGGAAATCAGAAGTTTCAAAGGTGGTATATTTGCAAAAATGCTAATCTGGAATATAGTAAGAACTGTAGTGAATCACTATTTTGCGTTTTTTTTTTAATAGCTTCTTGTATGATATATTTGATTGAATCATGAATCTATGCACTATATTTTGAAAAATCACTAATTTTAGAACAAAAATCACTAGAAATAGTGATAAATCACTAGGGGTGGCATCACTGCAATTCTATTAAAAAGAAAAGTATAGATAGTGCTTTGTTTCAGAAAAATGGCCAGAATATTAAGTTGAGAGTGCTGCATATAGCAGACTTTTCAAAATTAAACAAAGGTTATTGCAAAAACAAAAAACAATCAATATCTTCAGAAAACTGGAAAAATGCTGAAATAAGTGAAGATAAAGGTTAGCCGCATGCAAAATGTGTTAACTATGATTATTCTGCATTTTATGCAGCAAGAATTGTTTTCTTATCATGATTCCTTCTCTCTCAAAGCTAGTTCTCAAAGCTTGTACCAAAATATGCACTAGAAAGGTGCATAATTGTAGAATATACTGCACACAAGTATCTCTAGGCCAACTTTCTTGTATATTTCTAAACTATAACAAATGGCATACAAGACACATATGTCTCTTTACCCATGTTAACCTAGAAAAAAATGTTTTTCTTAAATTTTGGTTTGAGTCTACTTTTCTTTTGCTATGTTTTGATTCACCATTCTAGCAATATGTGGACAATTTTAAACTAAAGATGTATTTATTTATTTTTTTAAATCCAAATTTAGCAAAGTTTTATGAGACTCTAAATTCTTTCTTTGCATTTTATAATGTGCTCCTGAAAGTTTCACTTTTATACTAGAAAGCTCATGAAAAGTTTGTGCTCTTTTGAGAAGGAATTCCTTCCTTTGGGAAGGAATTATGGTAGATACTTCAAAAAACCTCCCTGGACATATTTTAGGCTGTTTATCTATTTCTGAAAGTTTCATGTATCTAATTGAACTGTTTTCCAAGATAGCCAAAGTCTCTTGTCCAAAACTTTGTCCTTCTTCCAAGCATACTGGTTGAAAATTCAGTTAATTTGTGATGTAAGAAAGAAATCAGAATAAAAATAAGAAAAATATACCATTTGATTTTCCCTTAATTCCTCTTTTCAAGTGTAACAATTACTACTGTCTAGATTGCATTACCAACCCCTTCCCTCTGATGAGGTTAGATGTAGTCCCAGACTAAATACAAAAATCTGTTGATATATTTTATGAATTGGCTTTGTTACAACTCTGAATCAACTGTGGATGAGAAATTTTTGAACACAAATTATAATGTGTACCCACAGAATCAGCAAACTTTTGCCAAATGACTAGAGCTATATCTGACCTGGTTAGAGAAGGGGGATGGAATGCCATTACAGTAGCCCACTTTGAAACTATAGATAGAGATTTGAAAAGTGAAAGGGAAAGATTCATTTTGCCTAGTTTGTTTCTTGTTTTTAAGTACTATTAACACAGTTTTATTTTTCCCATTTTTTTCCATATTTGGATTTATTATTGTATTTGTCTAATTTGGTATATAGATGATGCTTGGTAATAATTCTTAGTAGGCTTCTAATTTGAATGGCCTTTATTTGTGCTTGATAAATGACCTACCTCTATCAGTAAAGGCAGTAGAAAGATATTATTGTATTATTCTAATGCCAGCCAATTTGAGAAAAAAAAGCCAACTGGGGAAAAAAAGACCCATTTTTCAACCTCATAAATCAGTAGAATTATTTTCTTTCATGGAGGTCTGCTCAACCCAGTCCACTCACCCTGAAATTCTCAAACTGATGAAGAGGGAAAAAATTCAGGGCCCCACTTTAAGGCATCACAAATTGTTAGAGCAGAATTTTCTTTTTCTGCATTAGGGTCTGCTTAGCCCAGTGACTTATGTATGTAATTCTAAATCCAATCAGAGATACAAAGGTTTTTGGGTATCCTGAATCCTTTGATCTGTACTGATAAAAGTATTTCAAATCTAGTAATGCTTTTTGGTATTGACTGATCAAAAAAATGTTGGCTCCTTGCTAATTAGAAAAAAGGGTTTTGGCTTTATCAAAACTTTTTAGACTAAACGATTTTTTTGGCATGTTTTTTCTTGTTGTGTATTGGCATCTCCTTAATCCAGGGATTTACAGATATAACCTTCAAGCTACTTGGAAAAATAGTTTTTGGCCCTTTTCAGTCCCAATGTTCAGGAAAACAACTATTGTTGTTTTGGTGTTTTGTTTCTGCATTAGAGTCCCTATGTTTCATGGACTTGCCAATAAAAGCTTCAAGTTAACTAGGCTAGGAAAAAATATGTTTGAACTACTTTATGGACCCCATGAAACCAGCTTTTTTTTTTTTTTTTTTTTTTTTTTTTTTTTTTTTTTTTTTTTTTTTACATTGGTCTCCCTTTGGCCAAAGGACTGGCAATAAGTTTCAAGCCAGTCAAAAAGTGTTTTGACCTATATGTTTTTAGATCCCCAGTGCCCTCCTCTCTTTCCCAGAAAAAAGGAAGCCCTGCTGGCCATGGGCACCCATAAGGGGGGTGGCAAGGGGGCACCAGCCCCCATGGCTGAATGATTGTGTCATATATTTGTATTAATTTAAAAAAACTTTCCACAGAATAAGTTTTCAAAGAAAAGTAAAGAGCTCTATTAAGCCAAAAATTTGCAGAAATAAAGTCAAATAACCTTCCAAGTGTAAAACTACCACAAATCACTATCAACAATTAAATGAAACTCAAAGCAAACAGAAATTATAATAAATAGCCAAGTCAAACTCAAAACGAGCAAAAATTAACATTACTAGGGCTGACAACCCCCATGACATCTCAAGACCAGAACATAACTTAGGCTTTACTGAAAAAAAATGACTGTGGATTGTCAGTTTAATATAACTATACTGGTATTTATTCCTTAAAATGAAAAATGGGTAAAAAAAGTGAGTAAAAAAGTTTTTTACTTATTTATGCAAAAAGTGAAATATTTAAACATATTTTGTTTTCAGTAAAGCGCAAATTGTGTTCTGGTCTTGAGAAGGCATGGGGGTTATCAGCCATACTAATGTTAGTTTCTGCTCATTTTGAGTTTGACTTGGCTATTTATTCTAATTTCTGTTCATTATGAGTTTCATTTATTTATTGATAATGATTTGTGGCAGTTTTACACTTGGATGATTACTTGACTTCATTTCTGCCCGTTTTTGGCTTAATGAAGATTTTTACTTTTCTTTGAAAAGCTTCTTTTGTGGAAAAAGTTTTTTTTAGATGAATATCTGTTTGTTTTTTTTTTCACAAAGCCATTTTAATGAAAAAAAAATTATATCTTTTTTTCTATGAGAATCGATAGTTTGGCATAATTTTAGGGGTTTGACATACCCAATATCCCCAAAGACAGGGGGGGGCAAGTGCTACCAGGAGTTTTTTTTTATCAGGGTATTAATGGAAATTTTCTAATTATCCTGTTTCATACATTTGTAGCTATTATAGATATTTATATATACATTTGTACATACATTTGTAGCTATTAGTATATATTTATATACTATATGATATTTCTAGCTATTATAGAGTGGTGCTGCCTATGATGTTATATGCCTTTTTGAAAACCTACATGTATGCAGTTTTTTCGTTTAACTGGAATGCCCCCTAAACACTTCCTAGAAGTTTCACCTTAATACTCTTAGCATCATTAGTTACAGTAACTGTAGCTGTAGTACCAAAAGTATACACATAGTGCCTTCTGGCTAGTTCAAAATCCCACACAACTTACTCTTAAAGATCTAACTGAATAATATTAGTTGTTCTTGAGATATTGCTTTGTCATCTTTTTGAAAGTTTACATGTTCATGGTTTGTTTTGATCTAATTCTGTGTCCACTTAAATATTTCTTATTTTTGATTACTGAAGACATTGTTATATTCTCTTTGGACTATTGGCTACAAAATGGCTGTTTCACAGTTTTGATTGAAAGTGTTTGGGGAAAAGAGGATATCAGGGAGAGGGGGTGGCTATTTTCTCTCCATCACTCTTGATTTTTAAAATGGAAGTAGAACTATGCATTTCCGATCAAATGAGCCTGTTCTAAAGTTCACAAGACCACCTCTTCATAAAAACCTTACATCCCCCTGGGGCATAACTTAAAGCCCTTATCCTCATACTTTGAGGGGTTATGTCAACCCCAAAGGCCGTGTTATGAGATCTTTGGACTATTTTTGAACAAATGGCTATCTTAAAATTTTGATTGGATGCATTGGGGGCAATTATCACATGGGGGGGGGGTATAGCTACCCTCCAATAAATTCGACTCTTAGAAATGGCTCTTCAACTTCTGATTTCCAATCTAATGAATCCCCTCCAAAGTTTACATGACCACTGTTTCCATAAAAAACCTTAAATGCCCTCGGGGCATATCTTACAACCCTTGCCCTGAGGACTGTCAGGGGTTCTCATCCTCAAAGGCATAATTTCTGGACTTTTAAACTACATCAAACAAAATAACTATCTCGAAATTTTGAGTGGAAGTGTTCGGGGAAAGGATAGGGGGGGGGGTGGTTGCCTTCCAATCACTTTGACTATTAAAGAAGGCACTAGCCCTTTCGATTATCAACTGACTGAGCCCTTTTTGAAGTTTCTACAACAACAAATGGTCATCTTAAAATTGCTATCAGATGCGTATTGGGAAAATATGACGTGTGTGTGTATGTGGGAGGGGGGGGCTATTTGCCTTCTGATCACATTAACTCTTAAAAAGAGCACTATAACTTCTGATTACCAATCCAATGAGCCCTCTTTGAAGTTTATATTACCACCATTTCTATAAAAACCTCATATGCCCTCAGGACATAAATTACAACCGTTGACCTGAGGGCTATATGGGGGGGAGTATCCTCAAAGGCATAATTTTTGGACCTTTCAACTACACTTTTGACAGTTAAAAGGCCAGTAGAAGTTCTGATTACCAAACAAATGAGTCCCCTCTGAGGTTTATACAACCACCCTTTTTATAAAAAAAAACTTTATATCTACACAGGGCATAATTTACAACCCTTGCTCTGAGAGTTGTGGGGGGGGGGGGTGTCATTCTCAAAGTCATAATTTCGGGATCTTTAAACTACACTGAACAAAATGGCTATCTCAAAATTTTGATTGGATGTGTTTTAGGAATTGATTGACGTGGGGGAGGGGGAGCTGGTTAACTTCCAAGAGCTCATAGGCAACAATTGTTATTTTTGGGAGGGGGGGTATAAGCGAATTTTTGTTGTTACAATCTGGTGCCAGTTAAGAAAAATTTAGAAGGCAAGGATTTCCTTGGTTTTCATGAATTAAAATACAAAAAAAGATATTTTTCAAAATTAAAAGGGTGGGACAATTACCTTAGCAAACCTATGCTTTTTTCTCATTTGAATTAGGGGACTTCTCTCCTTTCTTAGTTAGAAAGTAGATTTGAATCTTAGATTGAAGGTAGATTAAAGATAGATTTGAAGGTAGATTGAAAACAATATCTAAATATTTGAATCTTAGTTTTTAGACTTATCTTCCTATTCTTTATAACTTTTGAATTCTGAAAAAAACCGGGCCTTGGCTATTCTACTTTTAATGTCTTCACAGCACCCGCCATATTTATTAATAATTAATTTAACAAACTTTTTCACAAAACAAAATTTTCAAAGAAAAGTAGAGCTTCACTGAGGCAAAAATTAGCAGAAATAAAGTCAAATTACCTTCCAAGCATAAAGCTACCACAAATCGCCATCAATGAATTAATGAAATTCAAAATGAACAGAAATTACTGTAAATAACTGAGTCAAACTCAAAGCAAGCAAAAATAACATGAGTAGGGCTGACAAGCCTCATGCCTTCTCAAGACCAGAACAAAATTTGCACTCTACTGTAAAAAAAAAAAAAAATATAA
>JAQQPU010001455.1:50857-71029 GCA_029168905.1 Artemia sp. Kazakhstan ARC1039 | reverse complement strand
GATTTTAAGCATATTTTGTTTCCAGTAAAGTGCAAATTATGTTCTAGTCTTGAAAAAATTATGGGGGTTGTCAGCCCTAGTCATGTTAATATTTGCTTGTTTTGAGTTTGACTTGTTTATTTACTGTAATTTCTGTTCATTATGACTCTCCTTTTTTTATTGATTGTGGTTTGTGGTAGTGGCACTTGTGATTTGTGGTACTTGGAAGGTTATTTGAATTTATTTCTGCTCTTTCTTGGCTTAATGAAGCTCTTTACTTTTCTTTGAAAAAATTGTTTTTAAGTTTCTACCTCCTAAAGTTGACCTGAAAAATAAAACTTAATGTCACTCCCAAAAAATCTATCTATGCTCTTTGACAACCTGGATACACTTACACTAATTTGATTTATTTAAATTGTAAGAACAGAAGCAGTAATATTAGAAGCCCAAAAGTTTTAAATTAATACCCCCAGTTGTTCCCAATATATTTCTGGGGTTTCTTATGGGCAAAAATACACATAGTACCTTTTGATTTAGTTTTAAAGCAACATCTATTTTTAAAGCATATTGGGCCAATTGTATCATTTTGGGGGTTTGACATACCCAATATCCCTAGAGACATAGCTGCTGGACTGTTCTACTATGCTGAACAAAATGGCTGTCTAAAAATTTTGATTAGATGTATTTGGAAAATGAATGGACCTGGGGGGGGGGGGGCTGCTTGCCCTCCAATCTTTTTACTCTTAAAAATGGCACTAGAACTTTTGATCTTGAATTGAATTAGCTCCTTTAAAAGTTTCAATGATATTTCTAGTTATTATGGAGCATCACTGCCCATGATATTGCTTATATGGCCTTTTGAAAACCTGTGTGCATATAGTTTTCTTGTTTAATTGAAACTCTCCCTAAACATTCCCTAAAAGTCTCATCTTAATACCCTTAGCATCGTTAGTTACAGCAACTGTAGTGGAAGCATTAATAGTATATATATTGCCTTTGGGTGATTTGAACATTATTTTAGTTAAGTCCTGGAAGTTTCGACTTAATACAATTAGCTGTTGCTATGATATTGCTGATATATCCTTTTGATAACCTTTATATTTATACACTTTAGTAAATGTAGTCACAGTAGTAGCATTAGTAGTAGCATGCATATATTTTGTTTTGGGCAATTGATCTTCCTCTTTAAAGATTTTCCAAAAGTACCAAGTTAGTCCTCAAATTCATTCTTGAGATATGCTCTTTTGACAATGTGCATCCACTTAGTATTTTTTGATTTAGTTCGAATTCCCCCTCAATATTTTAAATGTAGTACTGTGGTTGTAGTAGTAGTAGTGGAAGAAGTAGTAGTGACAGTAGTTGTAGCAATAGTAATAGCATACAAATATTACCTTATTTGGTCAATTTGTCATATCCCTTATCATTTCCTGAATGTTCCGAATTAATATACTCAGTCATTCCTGAGCTATGCCCTTTTGGCAGCCTGTATGCAAATGATGTGTTTTGATTAAGTTCAAGACTCCTTTCAGCCTTTTGTGGAAGGCTCACCTGAATGTCAATTGTCTTTTTGGAAAGTAAAAGTCCAACATGCATGTCTTTCTCAATAACATATACTATGCGTAAATGGTGAACAAATTGCCTAACTTATAGACCTTGTTCTGGGTTGACAGTCCAAAAGGCATGATTACAGGATCTCTCAACAATGCTGAAGAAAGTAGATGTCTTAAAATTTTGATTTGGTGTTTGTTTGGAAAATTTTTTGGTTTTGGGAGGGGGGAGTGGCCCTCGATTCACTTTTGACTCTTAAAAAGAGCACTATAACTTCCAATTTCCAATCAAATGACCCCTATACAAAGTTTGTAACCACCCATTCCATAAGAAGCGTATATGCCTTCAGAACATAACTTACAACCTTTGCCCCCAGGTTCAGGGGGGCTATATCGCCCCTTAAGGCTTTTTTATATGATCTTTAGACTATTTTGAAAATATAGCCATCTCAAAATTTCTATTGGATGTATTTGGGGAAAAGAAGATGTAGAGGGGGGCTAGTTACCTTGCTATTTCTTTTGACTTTTAAAAACAACACTTGGACTTCTGATTTCCAACTGATTGAGCCACTCCAAAGTTAATATGACCACCCTTTCAATAAATACCTTAAATATTAGCAATGGGCAGCTAATATAACTTATAGCCCTTGTGCTGAGGGCTGTGGGGGGTGTCATCCCCAAAAGCATAGTTACTGGACCTTTCAAATGTGCTTAACAAAATGGTTATCTCAAGATTTTAATTGATGTATTTAGGGAAATGATGGGCAAGGGGGGGGGGGGGGAGACCGGTTACCCTCCAATCACTTTCAACTATTAAAAAGTGTAGTAGAACTTTGGATTTCCAATCCAACGAACCCCCTCCAAATTTTATGCGACCACGTTTTCCATAAAATCTTTATATGCCTCCTCGAGCATAACTTACAACCCATGGCCTGAGGGCTCTGGAGGGATTAATCTTCCAAAACATAATTACTGGACCTTTCAACTATGCTGAACAAAATGGCTATCTCAAAATTTTGATTGGATGTATTTGGGGAAATGATAGGTGTGGGAGGGTGGCTGGTTGTCCCCCATTTGCTTTTGACTATTAGAAAGGGCAATAGAGCTTGCAGCTTCCATTTGAATGAGTCCCTTTCAAAGTTTCTATGACAACTCCTTTTATACAAAGTGCCCAAGTCTAAAAAAAAGAAATACTACACTGTGCCCACATAACTCTTTAATTAGGTAGTGCAATTGCACTGCCTATGATCTTTTGACTATTTTTTTTAACAAAAATACTATCTCATTATTTCTATCAGATTCATTATTAGAAAATACAATGTGGGAGGGTAGCTGCCCTCTGATCACTTTGGCTTTTAAAAAGGGCACTAGAACTTCTGATTATCAATCAAATGAGCCCCCTCTGAGGTTTTATGACTTTCGTTTCTATAAAAACCTTATATGCCCCCAGGGCATAACTTATAACCCTTGCCCTGAGGGCTGTGGGGGTGGGTGGTTGGGGGTGTTGTCGTCCTCAAAGACATAATTTCCCGACCTTTAAAGTAGGACGAACAAAGTGACTATCTCAAAATTTTGATTGGATGTGTTTGGGGAAATTTTTTAGCATGAGGGGGGGGGGGTGCTGGTTGCCCTCCAATAAGTTTTGACTATTAAGAAGGGCACTAGCCCTTTCAATTTCCAATCAAATGAGTCCCTTTTGGAGTTTCTATGACAACTCCTTCTATATGAAGTGCCCTGGTCTTTAAAACCAACAAACAATACAATGTGCCCACATTGCCCTTTACTACCTAGGTAGGATATGCTGTCCACTTGATTGTTCTTTTTGTTCCCTAACATAACTCATTTGCCTTCACTTATTCCCAGTCTTGGCGACATATTCATCTTAACATTTATTTTCATACCTGTTTGTGCACCCTGGACTCTCAAAACCTCAAAATAATTAATTCATTTTGCTAACATTTACATCTGGGATGCTCAAATCGTCAGCATAATCTAAGTCAAGGAGAGTTTTACTTCCCAGTTTGATGCTGTGCTCTCCCATAGCCTTTGATGTGCTCTTTAAAACAAAGTCCACCAATTTATTAAATGGGGATAAAAGGCAACCCTGCTTGACTCCTCTTCAATACAAAACCTGCTACTACCCTATTTTCCTACCTTAACTGCTGCAATGTGATAAGTCAATTGATTTTCTATACATTTTATAGAAATATTATTGCTATGATTTTATTACATATTAAAACAATAAAACTAAATTGATTGTTATAAAGATACTGATGTTAGAAAAAGAATTTCTGGAAATTTAAACAGTATATATTTTAATGCTATAATAAAAAAAAGATAACTTTATAAAAACACATTTTGTTTTCCATTAAGTGCAAATGACAATCTAACATTTAGTGAGGTTTTAGGGGTAACAGCAACACCTTTACTTGTAATAATTCATGTTTTATTTTAGGTTTGGCATCATTTTACCTTGTAATTTATGTTTTTTTCGTTTTTCATTTAGTCATTCATAGTAACTTTTGCTTCCTTTAAGTATAAAGTTTTAAATTTAAGATACTTTTTGTTTTGGTTAAGTTTTGAATTAGCTCTTCAATTTTTGTGTAGAAACCTTTTCTTTGTGATTTATGTTCACTTTTTCTTTATGATTTATATTCACCTGGTAATAGTGGTGTTGTATCTTGAGTTGGGGTTATACTAATACTAACGTTGGTGGAGATCAAGCACCACTTTTAAAATATACACTTTTGTGTATTCTGTTTTTCGAAATTTATATTGTAATTATCTAATGATTTTTAGCAGTTAATAATTAGTCAATAAGGACCAGGGGTGCAGCTGAGAGGGACTCCCCCACCCAAAGTTCCAAGGCATTAGCCTGAAATGCTGATGCCTCGGAACTTCAGGTGGTTTCGGCGTCTTAATTTAGCTTATATGTCCACATTTTTTGGCAGACTGAGTGATTTAGTGAATATTCTTTATCCCCTCCCCCAAACTCAAAACCCTAGCTTTGCCCCTGATAAGGACCATTCCCTAAGTAACTTGGTGGAAATCTAACGCCATTTCTGAAACAAGCCACAATAAGATTTATTGTACAAATAAACTAAACAATACAATAAATATATTGTACAACTGATTATGCAAAGTAAAGTTCTTTCCACTCTGTTTAGCAATAACTTGCTTTTTGTTTGAACCCAAATAGATGGTCCAAAAGTAGGTTTTTTGCTGATTTACCATCTAATCCTTTTTCTGTAAAACGTGTCTTAGCCATCTTAACCTTTCCTTCCTTGTAATTTTAGAAAGTTAGATTGAACCACATTTTTACAGCTTCTAGCTTGCTAAATGGTCATTCAAATAAGTGTCTAGAACTATCTTTAGACAATTTCTCTGGAAAATAACAAGCATATCTTCCTTGGCCTTTTGGAGCATCCAAATTTTAGAGTCATACTTGATCACTTGTCATTACCATAACTTCTGATATTCTAATGTTAGTTCAAATACTTGCCTTTCTATGCTTCCAAAATCCTTAAATTGCAAAACAATGTCTGGCACCTTGGCTATTCTACTTTTTGTATATTTATGCATCCACTATCTTTATTAATAATGCTGCCCAAACAAGTGAATCTATCCACTTGATTTATTTTCTTATTACCTAACATCACCTGTTAATCCTCATTTTTTCTTGTATAGACAATATTCTGCAGCGCATTAACTTTAAAACCTATTCCTGTACCCCAAATTATCAAAATCTTCAAATATACATTCATTTTTCTAACCCTTTATCAAAGATGCTCTAAACATCTGCATGATTTAAGTCTAGGAGAGTGCTACCTTCTCATTTGATGTCGCAGTTGCACTGTGATCCCACAGGGGCCATTAGGGATGGCAATGGTCCCATTCCCCTAGATTTTGAAAAATACCTCTTTGATATTTTAATTGAAAGAAATCGAAAAAACAAAATAATTTCCCCCTCCCTCATAGATTTGGAAAAGTACATTACCCCTCTCACATTTTCGCGAATTGGCACCACTGTGTGACCTGAAATACATTTAATATGATTTTGGAACAGGTCCATTGACTTGACTTCAGGCTTTCCAAATAGACAGATTGAAAATCCTTGCTTGACTCTGATTTCAGCAAGGTGTGGTGTTGTGGACAATTAAAGCCACCTCATTCCTGTCCATATTTATTCCACACCAAATTGTTATTTTATTTGATTGAGAAACTGCAAGATAACGCTGATGCATGTATCGAAATTCAAATAAGACCTCATGTTATGCATATTCTTTTCATAGGCTATTAGTTTTCTGTAAAAATATTGATTCATAAATATGTTACAAGGTTTTTAAATAGTAATAATTTTTCAATTATGCTGGTTTGTTTATTCAATGATACCACAAATCCTGTTTTAACATGGCCTGTTTGGATGCTGATTCAATCATTTAATATTCTCAACAAAAATTGAAATAAAGAAAGCTTATAGACGACCATAGGGTGTACTCAGTCCAAACCTTTTGGAGGGCTAATAGATACCCTAGAGTGTTGACATTTAAAAAAAAGTGCACCTTTGATTCCAAACATGCACATTTTTGGATACATTTCACTAATTTCAATATGTTTCTTCTGATAAGGTTTTGGAAATTATCCAAATGTTGAACCTTATGTAAGTGCAAATTTTTACGTTGGAAAATCGTTGGTTCGCATGCTAATCTTTTTTCTTTATTATTCTTTCTGTACAGAAACTATAATGTCGTCTGACAGTGAGGAAGAATTCAGCAGTCAGTCAGATGAAGAAATTCTGGAAGAAGAACTTCATAGTGCAGATGAAGCATCTGATAGTGGCAAAGAGGAAGGAACAGATACCTTTATAGACAGTGGAAACGAGGAAGGAAGTGATCTTGAAGAAAGTAGCTCAGAAGGGATAAGTGCTGACGGTGAACTGAGTGAAAATGAAGACCACGGAAATCCCATCAATGCTGGCTGGGCTGATGCAATTTCGAAAGTCTTGGCATCTACAAAGCCAAAGACCAAAAAGACTCTAATTCTTTCAAGAGCAAAGCGTGATATTGATATATTAAGAACTCGTTTAGAAAAAGAAAAAGACACTAATATTGGAGCTATTGCGGAAGAATCAACTGGAACAGAGAAAAGGAAATTAGAAGATGAAAACAAATCAGTATACAGTGAACCCAAACGTCTGGTAGGGTTTTGACTATGATTCTATTTAAAAAAAAAAAAAAAAAAAAAAAAAAAAAAAAAAAAAAAAAAAAAAAATTGACTGGGGTGGACTTCTTCTGTGAATTTATTTTTACCATATTTAGGATAAGCACAGGTCCTTCTATGTATTATATAATGTAACTCTATATATAAAATTATAGGACATTATAAAATGATATAGCCTAGCAATAGACTAAGACATAGGGAGTTTAGATACTAGTCCCATACCAAAAATGAACACAGTTAAAAAGATAAATTCTTTGTTTTTATTCTGTTGCACCTATTACACTGGTCTGCAATCAGATTCCACCCTGCATAAAAAGTAAAACTTGCACAATTTACTGTTCTGCACTTAAATATTTATTTGTTTTGTCTGAATTGTTAAAAAGTGTTTGTATATTGAACATTTAAAGTGCAGCAAAAAAATCGAAAATATAAAGCAAACAACTTTTCCACACAAAACGTAGTACAGTTGAAACAGAGAAGAAAAAAGAATAGCAACAAACAGGATAAAACATCACCATTCTTACAATGGAAAAAACTCTGTTTATTATTATTGTAAATTTGTGTGGCCTTTTTAAGACTCAAGTGTCATTAGAGGGCGACCAACTCACCTCCTATGCAATTTTTGATACATTTCTCATTCTTCCTCAACACTAAATGCATCTGATCAATACTTTGAGATGGCCATATTTTTTTTAAATAGTCAAAAACTTTTTGTTTGTATGTAGACAATGATCTGTGTAGCACAGATACTAGTCTCCCGATTTTCTACCTTTGGTCGGGAGTGCTACGGATGGCTGGGGGCAAATCATCCGACGCTTCCCGTGCCCCCCCCCCCCCCAGATTTCTCAACATACCCACTTGGAAGTAGTAAAAAGGTCCAATAAATAAGCCTTTGGATATAACATAATCCTGCACAAACCCCAGGGCAAGGGTCATAAATTATGCAAGTTATCCTTTGTTTGCATATACTGTGGGTTTTAAAGTTTGAAAGGGAGGATATTTTGATTGTAGGTGTCTGAAGGTATTAAATTGAAACTTTCTGGGACTGTTGAACTAAATCAAAAGATGTCATGTGCATCCAGGTTGTAAAAAAAGCATATTTGCAATAGTTTGAGAATGGCCAAGGGTATTAAATTGAATCTTACAGAGAATGCTGAGGGGAATAGTGAACTAAATCAGAAGACACTATGTGCATCCAGGTTATCAAAATGGCATATATGCAACATCTTGGGAATAGCTATGAGTATTAAGTTGAAACTCTCAGGGAATGTTTGGGGGGGGGGGTGTGGACTTAAATTTAGCGACACTGTGTATATTCAGGCTGTAAAAATGGTGTACCTGCAATATCTCAAGAGCAGCTTAGGGTATTAAGTTGAAACTCTCAGGGAATGCTGAGGGTGATAATTAATTAAATCAAAAGACACTATCAGTTTGTAGGTTGTCCAAATGGAGTATCTGCAATATCTCAGAAATGGCTGAGGGTATTAAGCTGAACTTTCAGGGAATGTTGAGGAAGATATTGAACTAAATCAAAAGACACAATATCAAAGGTTGTCAAACAGGCACATCTGCGATTTATCATGGCTGGATAAGGGTATTAAGTTAAAACTTTCAGGGAGTGTTGAAGGGGATGTTGAACTAATGAAAAGACACTATGTATATCCAGGTTGTCAAAATATTGTATCTGCTACTTTGGACCAGATTAGGTGTTAAGTTGAAACTTCAACGTCTATGTAAATGACACTATGTAGGGATGTGTTCAATATCCCTAAAACAGCAATGGGTTGTTGAAATGGGAGATTAAACGTTCTAGTACCCTTCCTAAGAGTCAAAAATGATTGGGGGCCAGCCAGCCTCCCTTTTGTGCCCTTTTTTCCTACACACCCCCACAGCCTGTAAGAATATCAATTTCGAGATAGCTATTTTGTTCAAAATCGTCAAAAAGTTTAATAAATGTATCTCCAGGGATGAAACTGTCCTCAGAACCTGTGGGATAAGGGTCGTAAATTATCCAAGTTACACAATGTTTACACGCAAATTTTTATAATGGAAAAGGGGTCATACTTGATCCTGGATGTCTGATTAGTTTGAAACTGTCGGAGGTCATTCTTTGAGCCAAGAAAATCACAAATTTTGTTGGGGGTATGGAGGGGGTGGCTGAAAATTGGCCAAAAAATCCTTTGTTCCTCATCAGTTGTGTCACGAATGAGCTCTTTCAGATCCCTCCCTAGGCAAAGACTGTTAGAGATTCAAAAGATTATACTCTGGAAAAATCACACATACCCAAGTAGGCTAAATCAGAAGACTCTATATGTATATGGCTTTTCAAATTATTTATAATGTTTTGGAAATCACCTAAGGGATTGAGTTGAGGCTTTGAGGGAGTGTCTGAAGTTCAGGTATATTCATTATTTGGTTGGGGGAAGGGACAGCATGTCTTTGTTATCTTGGGAAGGGTTTGGGGGTGGGTTTGAAACTTTCAGGCACTGTTAGAAAAAGGAAAGGAGAGGGTTGTGCAAGGGAAATAAATTTTAGTTTTAGTGAGGGGCAAAGGGTTAACCAATATCCGTCCCCAATTCAAGCATAAAAAATGTTTCGAATTATAAACTCCTATGATGCTTACCATATAATTTATGCCAGTTAGGTAACTAGATAGGTCAAAAGGTACCATTGCTCCTAGGTTGTCAATAAGGTGTATACGTATGTGATGTCGGGGAATGGCTTGGGTATTATATGGAAATTTCTAGGGAGTGATGGGGGCAGTGCAAATGGGTGCTGAATTGTAGCTTGAGGGAAAGGGTTGAGCTAAATCAAAAAGCACTGTATGCATCCAGGTTTTCAAATACTCTATCTTCAATTTTTCGAGAACGGAAATTTGCAGCTTAAGGATCAAGTTGAAACATGATCCCTGAGAGAATATGGGGCCGGGGGGGGGGTCAAATAGATCATAAATTTCGATTTGGGGGACTAAGGGCAGCTTCTTATGGGCAATGAATTTTTACAAGAAAAATGTTGTTCTATGTCTTAGTATGATACATTCTTCTTTTTTTGTGCTGTTCTGCTTCAAAAGTCCAGGCCATAATGAAACCCCAATGAAAATCTCAGAAACCAGCGACACTCAATCAGAAAACAAATCTTATTCATTGATTGTTGATTTCCTATTTTTATTTCTTAAAGGCCGAAACATAATTTTTCAATAAATGAGCTCAAGATCTATTTATTTAAGGAAATAAGCTGTTAAAATAAAATGAGGTACAATGAGATTCTTAAAAAAAAAATGCTGATCAATTTGTCCATATTCAAGGCTGTAATAGGATGTGGATCAAGATGGCTGCAGGCCTGTACGGAGGCCAAACATTACGAAGATTTTCATTCCATTTTAATAATATTTCCCCTGCCATCCGTACGAAATTTTCTATTAAAATTTGCTGCAAAATTGTGTCCAAAACATAAATAACAAGCCAAAATCTTAATGCTAAAGCAAAAAAACTGAAAAAAAAGCTTTACAGATATTCCTTTTATTAACCAATAAAAAAAATAATGCTAATAAAAATGAACGGGATTAATTTAAAAAAAAAAATCCTAAAAACAAGTTTTTCAAAGAAAAGTAATGAGTGACATTAAGCCTACACTGGACAGAAATAAAATCTTATAATAATTCAAACTTAAAACTAACAGGAATCATTATCAGTGAGTTAATGAAACCCTAAATGAGCAGAAATTACAATGAACAATCAAACTAAACTTAAAATGGAACACAAATCCCAACAAACAGAGTAGGGCTACTGCCCTCTAAACTTTCTAAAGACCAGAGCATGATTTGCCCTTTATAATTCCTATGTCGAGCAATGTGTTTTTATATGTCTTACCATCAACAATAACACTGCAACAACAAAATTATATCTCGGGGCTAATCAAGGTATGCAAATAAGGGTGGTGTTATGTATCCCCTTCCCTCCCTCTCAGAACCTCTAAAAGGCTTGAAGGTCATTTGCTGTTGATTGAAAATGATATGCATTTTGAACTGTTTGGTTTCTATGTGTAAAATATCAATAACAACAACAAAAAGAGAAATAGAACCACCATATTAACCAAGAGTACAGAGAAGAGCTAATGAAAGTAGACTGGTTGCTCATTATGTAATGATATTCATTCCTGGAAGGATCAGCAATTTTTGGTTTACTGACGTTACAAAAGAGAAAATGCAGAGAAAAAAATAATTTTTTTTCAGTAAAGCTTGGACAACGCTCTAGCCTTTCAAAGAGGTTGTTACCCCTACTCTTGTGTGTGGTAATTTTTGTTTGTTTTAAGTTGAACTTGATTACCCACTGTAGTTTGCCTATTGTTCGTTTTGGGTCTCATTTATTCATTGATAGCGATTTGTATTCGTTTTAAGTTTGAATCAGTGGTGGATCCAGGTGCCCCCCCCCGTAACGTAGTGGTGGATTTGGGGATAATATCACATTGTCATATTAAATATCATGTTTCGTAGAGAGTGAACATCTTTTAATTTTTTTATGTATCAATATTTTTACATTATTTAAATTTTGACAGATTTAATAAAACTTTAACCCTCAGCAGATTTAGATTAAATTTACGACCATTTCCACAACCTACCAACGGCGTATAATCGTTGAGGTTCCCTTTAAATAGCTGGTATTTCTTCGTTCCCAAGTTTATCGGATTAAAATATTTTGCGCCCCCCGCTAAAAAAAAAAAAATCCTGGATCCGCCCCTGGTTTGAATTATTATGTGACTTCACTCATTTTCGGTTTAATGCTGCTCGTTGCTTTTCTTTGAAAAGACTTCTTTTTTGGATTTTTATTTATTCATTTCGTTATTATCAATAAGTAGAAAAGGCAATTTAGTCTAACGGTATAAAGAATTGTAATGAATAGAACGTTATTGGTGGGGAAGAACTAAAAAATAAGAAAAATAAGTAAAAGCATGATAATTTTGTACATCAGGCTGATAGGTCTTGAATATTTTTGTAATCCTAAGGCTGTATCTATTGTAAAGTATCTTAAGACTATAGAAAGATTTCTTGGGCTAATAGCTAAATCTTTTGAAGGTTTCAAAGAATTGAGGGGAAGTATTACTTTTAAATTAAAGCATATCCAAGTAAGGAAAGGGGGCTTTACAAATGTGTAGAAATCTTTGCCTATATGTGTTTTGAAAACAGAGGAGATATTTACCAAGCTTTAGCTCAGGGGCTTCTTACTTCCTTCAAAAAGAAAAAAAACCTCCTTAAATTTTACTATATCAGTATTAAAGGCGTCTTTCTCTCATCCCAATTACCGGTAAAAATTGTCTGTTAGTTTGCGGAAACATAAGTGTTGATCTATTGCCAAAAGTCGACGAACGTATTATTTGCCGTAAAATTTAAAGATGGAACCTCTAAGAATAAAAAAAGAGATTTATAGCATTGGGAGCTGTAAAAACAAGTTTAATCATAGAGTGCAAAACTGCAAAATACAATAGTCTATAATTATGTTTTCAATGGAGAAAATGCAAGTTTTTTTTATGTTTGAAATTTTTTGGAGTCTGGCAATTATATCCAACGATGCTTTGATTTGTTGAGAAATTTACTGAAGTTGTTGGTAATAAAGTTTTCTGAGCCTGTGAAAGCATTTTTGAGTAAACTGTTTATTCAGATTTGGATTACAGCAGAAGGATGACTCAAGCTATTTGCTAAGTACAGGTGCCACGTTGAGTATAAAGCGGGGGAACTTGAAAATACTGATTAGAATCAAACATTTTTAAGCGTTGTTGGGAATTTCAAATGATATTTCATTAAATTTGGAGTATTTAAATTGGCTAACTAAGACGTATTTTGTCCTGAAAGACGTTTTTTTTTCTTTCAATTCTAGAAAGAAAATTCAGGAATAAATTGACAGCCCAAATTATGATCTTAAAGGGCGTGTTAAGCTCCTAGCTTAACCGCTTTTGCATCTTCAACACCACCTTTTCATGAACTTGACAAAATTTATTTTCAGTGAGCAAAACTTTCAGGTCTAAATCTTAAGTCTAAATTAGGGTTGGCGAAGGTGTTTGGAAGCTCAGACTTTTGATTTTTTTTAAACTCGTTTTCTATTAACTCACTTTTTTTGTTTTTCTACGTGTATGAAGTGATTGTTTGTTCTTCCTTCTTTGTCTTGAATTCTACTTGTATGTGGCTGCAGGCATTGCTGGGTGAATGTCTTAAAGCCAAATTTGATCTGTGTTTTTCGAACTATGGCATATTTCAAATAACTAGACCTTACAATTAAGGACGGAGGAGATTGAAAATACCTTCCTGAGCCCAAATTTGGCCAGTAAATAGGCTTATGAATGCTTTATTATCTAGCACTAAAAATTTCAAGTTAATTATTAGTCAGTGTCCTGAAGGGAGGAGGAATAGAGAATGAAACTGGTACTTCAAACCCTTTTCGTGTCTTTATTTAGGCTGTATAATATAGCCTAAGTTTCACTGTGCTTGTGTGTGCAAAGACTTTCAAATCAATGAAATAGCCCCTCACATCACGCGATTCATAGTAAGTGTCGTAATGCTCAAAATTTGCTTCAATCAAAGCCAAAGAAGGTATCTTAATTATAATGGTTCTGTTTTGGCTCTTTATTGACTTAAACTTGTTGATTTGGTCATGGAAACTTCAAAAGAACAGTTTAAACAGGATAACTAATTCTAAAAAAATGATGTATTTTCTGTTGTAAAATCTCTTAAAGCTCGTAAGCATTTCAAGCAGTTTTTTCTGAAACAATTTGTGAGTCAATTAAATTAACCAGCTTGAAAAGAAAGACATGGCGATGAACAAAAAATTGCTCGTGTAGAACTATAACTAAAGTTTCGTTTCCATTTTGGCTGGACCATTTTTGTTCACCCTACTCCAAAAGAAACACGTTGTGAAAACTACAGAGAATGTTTAAATCAAGAGAATTCGTACGACTTGCGTGATGTGTTTTGACTAAATCATTTTCTTTTCTTTTAAAACCGAAGACTTATTGTCCCTATGGGACTCTTGATAACTTTGGTACCAATCTTCTTCTGCTCTGTTTTTTTTTCTCTTCCTTCTTCAACTCATTCTTCCAAAACCTTAATGAGTGTTGGGATTAATTGCACAGGTATGTATGGAAATATACTGATTTATCCTACTTCTAAGATTACTTATCTCAAAATATGTATGTTAGCCTCCCCCTCCATCCAAAGAAAAATCTTCAGGTACCCTCACTCCCACACTGCAAGTCTATGTTGTATATCAACACTCTCTGCCTCACATGCCTCACATCCTGTAATATTCGGCTGTAGCTTGGCAGACGGTATCCAACATAGAAAGAAATACATTTAGAAACCTAATTTTGCTCCCTTAGCGAGTTATTGTTTGAACTTAAATTAAATACAGCCTTATATAAAATAATTTTGGAAGAAGAGTTTTAATACTTTGTAGCCATCATTAAGATTAATTTTGCAAGAAGAATTCGAAAAACTCAATAGATTAATTTCGACAATTTATGTCTTCGTTTATAAATTTCTTTGGAAAGTTGTTTGAAAATATATTTGTCAAATACGGTTCAATTGTTAACCATAGACATTTAATTTTAGTGTTTTTCCTAACATTTGTTCAATTTCCTTCTGTAATACGTTTTTTAGTAACCTTACCTGACGATTCTGATGAAAACGTAATTTGAAATTGGTCATTTTGTTCTATAAGAACAAAGTTTAAATGTTATTTTGAAACAAATGTTACTATACACACGTTATTATTGAAAGACTCACCAAACTGAGCCGAGGCTCAGACCAAAAAAGTATTAGGATGTTATTAATGTTTTTACATTACAGAGGAAGGAATGGGATTCAATTGGTAGAGTTAAACCGGAAGTGCTGACAAATGAAACTGAGAAACAACTGGCAAGGATTTCTACAAAGTAAGTGTAGCCTTATGTGTCAAAGGTCTAATTTTTATTTGTGGTTTTTGTTAATGAGTCAAATTATATGTAGCCTGAATGGGTTGGATCTCTGCATTTTAGAAAAGGAGATTTTTGTATTGTCTTGGAAGTTGTCCTATGCTAAAATTGTGAAACCTGGATTTTAGAATTTTTTATTTCCATCCTTTGATTTAATGTAGTGACATGATCCAAAGGACATTCTTTATTTGGTTTTAGTTAACGTTTGTATTTTAAAAAATTTTTTGCTTAGACATGTCTAATTCTGCTATTTCAAAGTGTGTATATCCACTAATTTTTTCTTGTTGTGCTTGAGATGGCAGGAAGCTTCAGTATCGCATTATACAGACAGAAAATTTTCGTCGTTCCTCTTTTTGTAGCTGATCGATTAAGTTAAGCGCAGTGCACCCCAAATTCAAGATTATGGTATAAACAGGCACTGGTGCTATGGTGGGGAGGGGGGCTTGTTTTACCTAGAATCTTTTGTGTTTTGTGATTTCGTTTGTATATTTTTTATATTCGGTCAACTCCCCGAAATAAATCACAGACAAGGAAAATAGTAGATAGTGACTTTCAATGACGCTGCTTTTTACTGTTAGTAAATACTATTGTGCTATGGAGCACATCCTAGGCAAGTAATTTTCAAACGGGTGATGCAACAACTCCGTGGAGACTACACGGAGCAAATTACTAGCTTATAGTATCCTGGTAGGAAACGGAGTTGAATTTGATGATGGACTCCTCAGGAATAGACCCGCAATGTAGAATTAATTATTTAACGCTGAAAGGAAGCCAAAGTAGTGTTATTAACATAGTAGCTGGTATTGTGTCCTACTAAATAAAGAAATCATTATTAAACCGATAGTTGACCTCCTACCGCTCTTTTTTAGCATTGCGCAATTAGAAAGTTTCGTTTTATTAAATGAAAGTTTTAGAATATAAGACTTAACTAAAATTTTGTAACAACATTGTACAAACGATAATAAGACCAAATCTTCCTCTTTTCTCAGGTACGGTCCCAAGAATATCATGCTTATGCTAAATAAGTGTTAAAAGCTGAATATCTTTATGAAAAAATAAAACTGCTAGAACATAAATACGGAAAAGTGGCCTTAGACAAAAATTATTTTGTAGACAGTAATTCCTGATTGGAAAGCAAGACTTTTGATTCCGTTTTGAAATAAAAGTGACTGCCCGAAAATGGATGGTGATATTTGAATGCTCCAAGAATTTCTCTAAGAGTGTGTTCTAAAATAACTTAAGAAAAAACCTTCTTAAATAAATTAAATATTTAACAATTAAGGTAAAAAAGAAAGTTAAAATGTAGCTTAGAATTATCCAGAGTCCTTTAATCTTTAACCTCTGTTAGTCTCAGATTGCTGGGCGGCATCTGACCAAGATGTCCAATGCTTGACAATAATCACCGAATGTTGCGGATATCCTAAACTAGCAAAATTAAAGAAATTTTCTGTCGAAGAGAAAATGCGGATAATTCCAGCCAGTGATAAATAGAAAAATAGAACGCAAATATTTCGACCGAGAAATCTGCTTGACCGTCCTCAGCGCAAAACAGGGAAGTAAAGAGTAAAATATGCAGATAAAACTTCTCAGTAGAAATTAAAAACAAAGCAAACCTTAAAAACAACCTACAAAATAAGAGGCTTTCTCTAAGGAATGTTGAAAGGGCAACTCTTCAATTTTGTCCTACAGGCTTTATCTTTTTTTTTACTCGGGGTGGAGTCTTGGCTGAAATATTTGCAATCTAATCTTTTATTACTGGCTGGAATTCTCTTCGTTGTTTCTTCGCCAGACAATTTTTTCATTTTGTCATGCTTAGCCAGTATGGTCTTAGAAATTATTTACTTTAAAACAAAATAGCCTAATTCGGTGATAAATCGTCGGTAGTGTTGGCTTAGATTATAGTAACTTGACTGTGTCTCTCGTACCTTATTCTTCCAATGCTATATATGTTGTTGACGCAGGTTAAATTTTCGAATTCTCTTCATGTTTAGTTAGTCAAAATGTTAGTTTCTTGTTCTCTATCTTTTTTTCTTGTTCTAGAGGCGTTGTTCAACTATTTAATGCAGTGAAAATCCAGCAGAAAGCAATCTCAACTCAGTTAAGAGAGGCTGGCTCCTTGGAAACCAAAAGAGACAAGGTCATGAAATCACTTGATAAGAACAGATTTAACGATCTTTTGCAGAAGGCTGGGTCAAAGGAGCTGGCGTCCAAAAAGGTAACTTTTTCTTAATGCGGAGCTTTGCTGTAACTGGGAATGGCTCATGACCTTTGGACCGTATCTTCGACCTCTCTATTTTCAGATTTTATTAGTTTTTCAAGTTAAAGTTGTATGCAAAAATATTATGTAACTTTGACTAATGTATAGTACCTATACTGGACAAAATGGTATGTGTAAGAACGTTCTATATCATTTTTGATGAATATGGCTGGAGCTAAAAGCAGGTGTCTGACAAATTTGTGTTTTATTCCAAAATAAAAGTAAATGTTGTGATGCCAATGTTTTAATAATTGAAGTTAACCTTTCATTTGTCCATGTGATCAATTTCTCGAATATTGTTTCAGGCTCCACCGAGACCCAGACATGAAGTAATGTCACGTTTTTTTTTCTTCCATGCTAAGAATTTGTGTTAGCCATGAATAATTGGCAATATTTTTGTTTTTTGACATCTCGTACTCACTTACCCTTTCCTTTCCTTAATTCTGTTTATTTCTTTCCTTTTCCTGAATTGTGTTTATTTCTGGGTTTTTTTTCGCTCCTAATTTACACTTTCTTTCTTTTACAGCCGAAAATTGAAGTGAAAGACGAACCAGTTTGGGGTGTTTTGCGTGATGACTTCATGGAAGGTGGTAAGCGGTTGAAAGATTGGAACAAAATAGAGAGCGATGAAGATTAGTTTTATCTTATATTATCCAAATTTTTGTCAATTTAGCCCCATTAAAATTTTTACAACAGCCTTATTTTTTAATCTTCTGCGTTTTCTCACTGTACACATAAGATGACTATATTCAAAACCAAATTGTTGATATAAATTTGAGCAAAAATCAACTACAGAAAGCTAGAAAACGTAGAATTTATTATTTTCGGAAATGTTAACATTTTTGAAGGGGGAGGGGCTTAACTCCTCCACTCGTGTGCAATATTAGGTTGGTCAGTCCTGGCATAGAAGCACACATCATAAGAGACTAAAGCATATTTTTTCAAAAGGGAAATTAAGAAAATGAATTGCTTACCATGTTTGAAAAATTAACATTTCAGAGGCCAATTCTACTGATAAAATTCACTTACGAATATTTGTTTCTAGTTTTGGTACTGATGCAACAATTTTGTGACGAGTAGACGACCTTAGTCGTCAAAAAATGTTATGTTTAACCGTTTATATGTTTAGCATCTAGATGAAAGTAAAATCCAATATTTGGCGGGTTGTATTATTACAAGCGATTCCAGTAGGAAAATGTATCTGGGAGGGCTTTTAATAATAGTGTCCTAGGACGGAAAAAATGAGTAAAAGCTATGTTTTTTAATAGTGGATATTATACTATTCAGTTTTACTGATGTGGATTTTTATCTTATATTGAAGGAAATCTTTCAATCATTTTTGCTGTTCATAAAGAAATAGGTTTATCTTTTAACATTATTAAAGTGAGGTTCTATTGCACCTAGATATGCTTATTGACTATGTAAAGGGTTCTACTCGTATTTTTCTGATTACTAACTTCCCAAGAAGATCATATAAGGCTCTATTTTCAACAAAAGTGAAACATAATTGACATATATGTAAGGGAAAAAAGGTTTGTGTTTTAGTATTATTAAAAGGTAGGCTGTTATGTTTAATATATAGAAAATTCGGTGATCCAGTTGGAGCTGTCAATTTTGTCCCTACTCATGATCTTCTGATTAGTAACTCTGGAAGAAGAGCATATAGGGGCTTAGTCTTCGACAAAATTCATTAAAAAAAAAAAAAAATTAGCGTTAGAGATTCTGTTCGGCATTAGTGATAATTTTGTTGCTAAACATCAATATCGTGTCGTTTTTTAAGTCGCTTGTAACCTAAAATCGGCAATCACCATTTGCCCCTAGCATGTTAGTTCATCACAGTTCCATTGCGTAGTTCATCCTGTTGTTTGTTGTCTTTTCCTTTTTATTTTTTTTCTTCATTTGTAGCATTTGTTTACCAGTAGCAAATGTGTCAATTGAACTATCCTGGTACTCCTAATTTTATAAGGAATATCCTTCCGAATATACACAATTAACTGTTAAATAGAAATTCTTGTGCCGGTTGAAAACTCTAAGGTTGTATTGGTTTCTGAAAGGCTTTAACATTTTTTGTTTTATTTTAATGACAAAATCAATTCTGTTTATACTAGATTTTTTTTTCCAATCTGAAACACAATGTTGCTGTAGCTGTCAAGTTCTTTTTTTATATTAAAACGAAGGAAATAGCTACTGACGTGAGAACTCGCTTCTTTTTTATTAATTAAAAGGCCTTTTCAAGAATTTGTTTCAAAGAAAAGTAAACAGTCATCTTCGAATGAATAAAGTCATTCACTAATTCAAACTTAGAATGAAGAGAGATTATTATACAGAAATTAGTGAAACCCAAAACAAACAGATGGTATAAGCCTAGAGAAGGACCTGTAGAGAAGGAAACATGTTAAGAAAACAATTCATACTTAATAATATGCAGAATAGTTGTATCTAACACATTGTGCATGCAGCCCCGCTATACTTTATCCCCAACCCCCCTAATGTGCAAATATATAGCCCAAATTAAATATTTCCAATGCATTCTGTCACCCGTCACATGGTTTTTCGGTTCTTGTTTTGTCGCAGTTGACTCAATTTATAGATACACCAGTAGAAACAAGAGAGACGCACTGGAAGAATAGATGGAAAATATCTAATTTCGGCTATATATATAAACGCATTAGGGAGGGGTAGGGGTAAAATATAGAGGGGCTGTATGCAAAATGTGTTAGCTACAATTATTCTGCATATTATGAAGTATGAATTATTTTCTTAACATGTTTCCTTCTCTACAGGTCCTTCTCTAGGCTTTATACCCAAACAAAAATTAAAATGAACGAACACATTGAACATTGGTAAAACTAGAGTCGAAGCTTCGGCACTCAGTTCTGGCCTTTGTGAATCCAAAGTTAGGGTCAGAGGCGTACCTCCAGCATTTTTATTGGGGGGGGGGGGGGGGGCCACATCTGGAAAGTCAAGAGGCATGGGCTATATAATAATTTTTTTCAATCTAAATTATTGGGGGGGGGGTGGCAACTGCCCCCCTTGCCCCTACCAAACGACGCCACTGGTGGGGTAACAGTTTGCTAATGTCGGCCTCAAGAAATTGGAAGTAATCTAAAATTGGGGATGTGGTTGCTAATGTCACTGCTCAGGAAAATCAATCAGAGGCAGTGCAACAGCGCTGCCTAAGTAAAGAAAGGTGTGGGCACAATGTATTAT